>JBBPBX010010909.1:0-26414 GCA_038048925.1 Garcialebias charrua | reverse complement strand
AAGTTTAACAACCAGTTAAAATACACAATGCAGGAAATCACATCTACTTTATTCAAGATTTTCTGGGAGAGGACCCCCAGACCCCCCTCCCAACCCCTTGACCAGCCTGCCCAATATTTGCATTCCAGCATTAATTGGTTTACAAATTCTGCCCTGTTACTTTGTATGACTGTTACGATTCTGTTCAGTTTTATGTAAAGAGTTTTCTGTAATAATTTGTAGAAGTGGCGATACACAGTATTTATGTTCATTGTGTGAATAGGTAAAGTTTTAAAGTGGTTTTTGATACCTACTGTAGAGATATTGCACCGGTCAGTTGTACTGACTACAATATTCCAGATGAGAAATTGAGTAGATTTTTATCTGATACAACTTATCATCAATATTAAACGAGTTCTCTTTTTTCAGGATTTAAACATGAACTTGTATGACCAGGCGAGTTATAACTTGACAGGAAACGTTATTACGGTATGTTGGTTCACAAGGAGATGAATCATTTAATGATAGAATCGTTAGATTACAACATTTCATGAGAAATGGTTCTTGATCAATTTCTTATACCTTAACTATCGACAGATTTAAATTTTGAACAACAGACAAGTAAAAGATGACATTATTATTTCTGCAGGTACTCTTAACTTAGTTTGTTGCTGACAACAGATATAAAGTTTAAAGGGAAGTTTTTTTTAGCATAAGAAGGAGGAAAGGTGGAAAAGAGGGGGTGAACTATCTTGAATGTTTATAACCAGAAACATGACACGTTCTCCGTGCGGTCTCCAGCTGGACGTATCCGTGTGTAAACAATCAGCGACTTTACCTTTGACGGTCTGCAAAGAGCGATCAGGTCCTTGAAGTCCGATGAGGTCAGTCAGTTTACCTTGCAGCTTCTCACGTCCGCCTTTGGCCCACTGAAGTAACGGCAGTCTGGTTGATTTTCAGAATAAAGGATTCCTTGATGGAACCTCATTCAGATAGAACTTTGAGTTCAAGTGAGTTTACAGCAGTTTTGCTATCAACTCGGCTGTTGAACTGAACCGTTGACGCTTGGTCCAAGTTCTCAGCTTAAAAGAGAAAGTCATTTCATGTCAACTTCCTCCCAGCAACTCAAGAGAGAAGTAAGATGTGAAGGTTTTAACTGAGACGTGACCCAGAAAACGTGTTATTTTTTGATTGGTCGAATGGCATCAGAAGATGATGTGAGGATGACATCAACACGTTGAAAGGGGGTCAAAAGATTTGACTTTGACTTTGACTTTGAAAAGATTAGTTTGTCAGAAAGATAAAGTGTTAGTTTCAGATGTCATTTCAGATGTCAGCATTTTATGATAAAACTGATTCCTTTGCCTTAACACTTTAAGCAAAATACTGTTGGTTTGATTAAAAACAACGTCATTAAGCATCACATATGGGACCTATTAATGATAATAGCAAAAACAGATATTATTCATCTTGATTTTTAAATAGGGCAAAAACAAAGAGTCTCTGGGTGTTGAGATTGTCCTGAGCTCAAACTAAAATGAGATAAACAGTGTCACTGAATCTTCACTGCAGGTTTGAGAAGAAAAATGAATAATGATCAACATTTTGAAACAACATTGGATTTCCAATTTGAATTAAACAGTCTTTGACTATCAAACATTAGATTCAATAATGCTTATACAAGTAACAAGGTTATTCATTTGATGACATTTGAATTAACAAAAATTAAAGGAAGTCTCTGGGTGACTTATTTGTGTTTCGATTCAAATTAAAGTAATAAAAGTGTTACTGTCCCTTCAGGAATTAGCTCCCAGAAAAGATCATCGCTGAGAGCGATTAGAGACCAGGGTGTGTCCACTACACTACACTACCATACCATTTTATTTATTAAAATACAGACAGTTTGGTGGCAATAATTCTGTCAAGGCGCTGAACTCACCCAGCGACATCCAAGATTCTGTGACAAAGAAAAAGTCCAAATCGTGCTCTTGGAAGTAGTCCCTGAGGACAAAAGTTTTGTCGGTGACAGATCTTGCGTTGATCAGACACATCCTGATATTGTCCAAGATAGACCCAGCAGCAGCAGAGTGGGCACGCATCAGCCGCCGCAGATTTACAGTTCCTCCGGGTCATGCAGTAAGCCGCACCGGCCGACAACTCCCATTGTTTACATGGTATGGATGCGTGAGAAGCTGGCGATGGAAACCATGACCACCAGCTGGAGAGGAAGATGCAGCATGCAGGGCTTTAAGCTTCACCAGCGGGGCGCAGCATAGGTAAACAGGTATGTCAGCTGGAGAGGAAGATGCAACATGCAGGGCTTTAAGCTTCACCAGAGGGGCGCAGCATAGGTAAACAGGTTATGCTTATTTTGATCCAAATAAGTGACATTGGCGGCAGAAAATCGATAATCCAGGGGTCGATCATACACCAGTAGCAAGTTTATGTCCCAGATGAAAAACAAACAAAACACGAATAATCCGAACACCGTCAGCAGAGGTTGATTGCAAGCCGTGTACAGTGGCGCCATCTTACCGGAAGCTTCTAAGATACTGTTAATTTTCTCAAAACCGTAATTTTTGGAAGTTGAAATCAAAAGTTTTGTTAAAGTGTGTCTTGAATGAAAAATACCCCATATTTAAAAGTATAAAAATTGTATTAACCCTATTAAAGAACAGGTATTAAGTGTTTATGTTACACAAATATGTCCATTGAATTAAAGAGACAAATAGAAGAAAATATTTAATAAACATGAGGGTTATGAGTGTGGGTCCCTGAATTTTTTTCTACCCTGTAAGTGGTCTCTGAACCCAAAATGTTTGAGAAATCCTGATCTAGGACACCCAGGGAGCAAATGGTGAGGGTTAAGGGCCCAGAGTGTGGAGACAGGTGTGGGTATTTCACCTTTTCCTGTCACATTTTGATGCAGCCTGGGGAATTGAACCAACATCCTTCCTATCAGACGTTCACCTTCTCTAGCCTCAGCCCCACCACTCCACCAATGCTTCTCTCTTTTTTATTAAAATAATAATTATATTTTTTACAAGAAATATTACTATCAATTGTGCTAATTTACACCTATTTAAAAAGTTTGTGGTGTTGTTTATTTTTTTAAATTTGATCATTGTTAGTGGTTCACATCCAGGTCAGGCATTGATGTGCACAGTTAAACAAGCCATAAACCAGAGATAAATTTATTTAGATTTTTATAAAGATTTATTCTGTTGCACCTA
Source organism: Garcialebias charrua (assembly GCA_038048925.1). Taxonomy (NCBI): domain Eukaryota; kingdom Metazoa; phylum Chordata; class Actinopteri; order Cyprinodontiformes; family Rivulidae; genus Garcialebias; species Garcialebias charrua. The sequence continues at coordinate 23,202 of JBBPBX010010909.1, read as the reverse complement.
CTTAGGTCATGGGCCACTAGATGCTGCTCCACTGCCTGTGGCCACAGCCAGAGTTTGGTGGAGCATGCTCTCTGTTTACTGCAGATTTTAGCCTCTCCAACAGGCAGATAGCGATACAGAGCAATTGTTTATTGACCTCTCCATCTCTGAATAGATAATACTGAATTAGGTTCGCACTGCTGTGAGCTTTGAATGTCAGATTGGGCAGAGAAGGGTGATTAATAGAAAATTATAACAAATATATTATTGTTATTTTAATTTTTAACATAGTATATTGCTAAAAAACAAAATCCTTTCCTTGAGTTTTGTCTTTTTTTCAGCCCTGGAAAGAAATGGATTCCAACATGAACAGTGGGAAAAATGGGAATTAATTTTCCTTTGAGAGAATTTGACTGAATTCAACGCAAGGCTACAAAAACATGCAGATGGGTTCCTGTGTGGCTCTGCAGTGTACAAGCTGTTTTTCTGTTTGTTTTCAATCAGTCTCGTCTTTTTGTTTGATTTGGAACAGTGCATCGTTCAGCTTCAGCTGAAACAAACCCAAGCTTTGCAAATTAGAGCTGGAAGGGATCCTCACTGTTCTCGTTTTGATCATCATCAATGCAAAAACATGTTTGTTTTTACATGTTTGTCATCAAATATTTAGATTTATGTACACAGGCTTTTATATCATATCAAATTAATATTTTTTGCTGCCTTATTATATATTTTTAAATTAACAGTCTTGGATGTTGTAGTAGTCCCTCGCTACTTCGCAGTTCAATTTTCACGGACTCGCTCTATTGTGGGTTTTCAAAATAAGATTGGATATGACACACAACTGGCTGACTGATGAATGCGCCGCACCCTGGAAATCTCCTTGTGGCCTCCTCAGCTGTCTTCCTTGCCCTCCAACCATGCGCCCGCCAGAAACCACAATTCACTCTGGACGTCTCCTTGCCTGCACAGGATATTTTGGAACCTCTCCTCTTTGACACCCAAATCTTCCTCCTGTAAGAACAAAAGACAATCCACATGAATCCATCCCTGATGTACTCCTACCTGACCCTTCTCCTTGCTCGTCGTCAGGGTTCCTGATATTGCTTGTGTGCCATCATTCACTGTAAATAAATTCACTAAACTTTCTACGCAGTCTTAAAACTTTGTTAATTTTTCAGTCCTTGTCTGGGTATTCAGTTATCATAACTACAACTCAATAACCAAACAGTGACAACATACAATTTTGAGAAAATTGTGCAGTCTCTAGCCCAGGGGTCACCAACCTTTTTGAAACTGAGTGCTACTTCGTGGGTACGGAGTCATACAAAGGGCACCAGTTTGATAAACTCTTCGGAAATAACAAAGCGTAAATTGAAAAAAATGTATCATAAACATATTTGTAAGAACATATTTTTAAGATAGACATTTTAAAATATATATAAATACAAAAAAAGAATAACAACTGAATAAAATGAAATTTTAAATGCAGCTTAGTAGTGAGTTGTGCTATTTTTAGAACAGGTCCGAGGGCACCTCAAATGGCCCTTGGGGGCACCCGGGTGCCCGCGGGCACCACGTTGGTGACCCCTGCTCTAGCCTATGGCATACAGCCAACAAAAGTCAACAATTCTTTATGTTAACCCTAACTTCATCCAAGTGTTAACAACTTTAATATTTCCCTTCTCCCATTCTGATGGGCACAATTTATTAAAGAACACAACTAAAGGATACAGACATTAACTGTTGAATTATTTATCATTATATTGAATCTGCCTATTTAAATCCCCCTAAAGTTTGCACACAGGGCAAACTAATCTATATGCTAAATTGCCTCAGCTGATGTTAATTCATATGGAACACAAGAAGCACATTTGCAGAACCTGAACTGATTAAGCTTTGTGTTTAAGACAATATGCCAGCTGAAATGTGATTCTTACACAAAGAGAGCAGTCAGTCTGAATGGGCTGACACATTCTGACTCCACAGCTGGCGAATGATATTGTGATCATGTTGTTATTCACCTTGTTGACATCCAACGGTTGTGTCCAGTTAAATCACATCATAAAGTCCACTAACAGTGCTACAGTTCAGATCTCATCAGCAGATGACAAAACAATGCAGAGGCGAGGTGGAGCACACGTTATCCTGGTAAAGACCCAACACTTCACAGGAAGTGGTTGTTGACTTTGGCAGGGGCCTCTGGATGTTTCCCCCGCAGAGGATCCTAAAAGTTTGAAATGGTTCACGTTCCTGCGTGTTTATTTTGACAGAAATTTGACCTTTGCTACAGGCTGAAAAACACAACTTTGTCCCCCCCCCAGTCTTGATGAACCATCATAGAAACCTTCACATCTGCACACTGATAGCTGTTTTTACAACCAAACAATAGTACTATTATTATTACTACTACTAGACTTTCTTTACAATTTCGGTTATGGGGGGCTTTAATCTCGTTCTAATTAGTTTCATGCCTTAAGAGTATGCTATTTATCATTTATTTCAATAGCTTCTGCACATTTATTGTTCATGCACTTGTAATTGGCCAGTTCTCTTATGAGAAACAACATTTCATCTTTATGTGCCTCATAAAAATGACAGGAGCTCAAAGCTGCTGCTCATCCTCGGTGGAAGAAGTCAGGCTTGGATCAGGCATTTGATTAGAAAGCCTGCTGATTGCTTCTCTTTGGAGGATTTTTGGGCTTGTCCCAATAGAAACAGACCCCAGGGAAGATCCAGAAACTGCAGGAATGATTATTTATGGCTTGGATGGAATGTACAAGATGAAAATGATAATTATAGACGTGTAAATGAAATGTTTTTATTTTTCTATCAGTTTCCTTTTACATATTAAATTTTCTTCAAAAATATAAAATGATTAGGATGTATATTAAAATGTTTGGATCATAGCAATTATAATATTTATTTAGACACATTTTGTGTACATGCAAATTGCAACAATTCTTTTTATAACTTTAATTTTTATTATGTTTTTGCAAAATCAACTAAATACACGTACAAAGCAAACTAGAGTGACAAACAAAAACTCACAAAATAAAATAAAACAAAAAGAAAACAAAAACAAAAAACAACAACAACAATCTGGATTTTTTTCTGACATCATTTTACAAGTATTCATTCATCAATCAGCTGTATTTACATTGTTGTGTGTGCCACATCGAAATTGGGTCCATTTCTCCCATTGTTTATCATATTTAAGTCCTTTCAATCTAAGATTATTTGTGATTTTTTTCCATTATTGAAATTTCCTCCACAATCCTCATCCAATCTTCTTGGTTAGGTGGATCTGGCTTCAACCATCTTTTTGTTATTGCCTTTTTACTAGCAGCCAGGATTACCTTTGTCAAAAACATATCTTCTTTCCTCACTACATCCATTATATTCCCCAAGTACATTACTAGACATGTATTTGGAATTGTATAACCCAAAATTGTAGACAATGTTGACCTTACTTGTTTCCAGTATCCAGTTATTTTTGTACAACTCCAAAAAATATGTGAGTGATTGGCTTCTATTTCTCCACATCTCCAACATTCTTGGAATGTAGAAATCTGTTTACTTTTAATTTTAGGCGTTATGAAAAACCTTGTTAGATTTTTCCAACAAAATTCCCTCCATGAGAGTGAATTTGTTGTACTTAGCTGAAATTGACACATTTGGAACCATTCTTCATCTTGTATATTAATCTTCAGTTCTGTTTCCCATTTCTTTTTCAGATACAGTGTTGTTTCCTCTCTACATTCCCCCAAAGAATTATAAAAAGCCGAGATGGGTTTGACTTTTTTGTTGTTGTAAATATGAGTCTATCACTACTCCAATGACACCATAATTTGTGTCGAGTGATTTTTGTTTAATTTGCTTTGTGTAGTAGTCTCTTATTTGTAAATACCTAAGTGCAACAATTCTGATTAGACGTTCTAAACTGCTGGCATAGCCCCCAGAACCTCACTGACCTACACAAGAAGAGGTCAGTGAACAAGGCCAGGCATATTCTGGCAGATCCTGATCACCCACTCCATGGTGAGTTCAGTTAACTTCCATTTGGACACAGGTATCTGCAGCCCAGATATAGAACGAACAGACTTAAAAACTAATTCATCCCTGGAGTGATCAGGTTTCTCAATGAACATTGCTGACTTCTGTATTATTTTAATGTCTTAATGTTTTGTGTATGTTTCATATTTGACTGTGAAACTAATTGCCCCTCGGTGATAATAAAGATACTTGAACTAAATGAAAGAAATATTGAAGTTTTGTTGTCTGTTTATTAGGAGTAAAGTGGTTCTATGCTAAATGCTAATTTGAATAGATGTCAGATTATAAAATAAACATGACTGTATTCATCAATAACATTTGGATAAATTGTACTGGATGCCATGATTTGTGTCAAGACTCCAGAAATGTGGAAAAGAAACCCACCCAGCCATAGTTATTCCTCATTAACAAACGTCACAATGACTCCAGCACCGAACTCAATTTGCACTTTCTCAGAGCGCCACAAAGCACAACTTGCTGTTACCATAGCAGCTTCGTCAGTCACGTTACAGGAGAACAAACCAAACTGTGCAGACGTCCTTGCAGTCAGGCACATGACCGACGTAGTTTTAAACTCGTGAAAAGTTTTAAAGGAGAGTGTAAATGGTGGATTTCTTTGTGAAATGGACTGGAGCATCGCTGATTCATTTCTCTGGGGAAATGAATCCCTGAAACATATGATGATAATTATTTCCTCTGTTCTTCCGGTCAGGCTGCTTTCCTGGTCTTCTGTCTGCTTTCCGAGGCTGACCTCTGCTACACACATACTTGTGGAGATGAATCCACAGTAGATGTGTGCTATATTAGCATTTCCACTTGTTCTTGCTCAGTAATAACTTCTCATATGCATAAAGCGGGCATGGTAGAAATTTAAATACATATGCTTCACTTAAACTTGCATTGCTAAAAAATAATTAAAAGCTGATTTGAATTGCCAGCTAATAATTGCCTGCTGCAAAAAATGGGCATGTAATTGCCTGTGTGTTTGTCTGTTAGCGTCATATCTCACGAACCAAAAGACATATTTTAATAAAGCCATCAGAAAGTACAGTAATCACTGGGTGTACATCTACAACTGTTTAACTTTTGGCGTCAACTCAATACCAGGTGACCAGCAAAGTCTCTTTTACAGGTACCCTGATGCATGCTCAATAATCCAGGTAGAAAAATCTAAAAAAGCTAAGTCTGGTCCTCTGGACATAGGTCCAGAGGACCAGACTTAGCTTTTTTAGATCTCTTTTACAGGTATTGTATTTGACCACAGTGTGGTAGTAGTTGAGCGTTATCCCACAATCATACTCTTCAGTACCAGCAAATTGCCTTGCAAGGTGCTTCTTCAGGAAATTATACTTTCATTTTACTTTCCTTTACTTTAATCTGCAGTAGTTTTTGAATCAAAATAAAAAAAAATCTAATACCACAAGGTAAATTATCTACCAGTGCACACAGACTTGTGGTAAAAGTACAGCAGTTAATAGAGTTTATTAAATTAATTTGACAACCTAATTTTTGACATATAGTAAAATATGATCAAAATGTATAAGCATAACTGTGATTTTTAGCTGCTAAATTTAATCATCAGGGCTTTTTCCAACTCAGTGTTTAGTATCTACTCTAGAAGTAATATATTATGATACTAAAGAGGTTTAGTGCATACTGTTCATTACAGTAGAAACAATCAAACAGATGACCTCAGTTGTACATAATTTCCAATTGGTGGGGGCTTTTTTATTATTACTATTAGCCGTTATATTGCATTTCAAGTTTTATGGAGCAACAAAATCCAGTTATTGTAAACAAGGCATCTAAATGTGCATGTCAGGGCCATGCTGTACAAAATACCAGTGGTGCCAATTTAAAAGTTTAAGGATTCAAGGTTCTTTATTTGACATGTGGTACATTTGGTGGAATGAAATTGTGTACACAGGGTCCCAGTTACACCCAACAAAAGTATAAAATGTAAAAGAAAAACAGTAATGAGATCCAATATATGAACTAAGAAAAACATTAACTAAAAATCCGCTAAGCACTAGTAGTACAAAAACAAACAGGAAAAACATGAGTTACAAGTTACTGATGCTAACATGTTCACTTGCAGCAACATAAATGAATCACCAAGTCTTGTTTATTTATTTTATTGCATAAATAAAATTCAAATTTCAACGATCATTAAGAATATCTACATCTTCAATTTGCCGGAGACGGTATGGAATTCAATTCAAGGTGGTGCACTGGCTGCACTGGTCCAAAGACAAGTTATTCAAGATCAAGGCTGATCTGGACCCAGCATGCAATAGTTGCAAACAAACTCCAGCTACACTCTTGCATACATTCTGGACCTGTTCCAAGCTGCAGAACTTTTGGCAATCTATTTTCGACACCTTCTCTGGAGTGTATGGCAGGACTGTACACCCATCACCACTTGTTCAGGGAGGTCCCAGTGGACACGTCCTTCAGCAACCGTGAGAAGGATGTGATTGCCTTCTGCTCGCTTCTGGCCAGGAGGTTAATTTTGTGCAATTGGAAGGACCCACACCCCCAACATATGTATATTGGATAAGAAAAGTGATGCGTCATATTAATTTAGAAATAAAATAATTAGATACACCTTAAAGGGTTTTACTGGACGATTCTGGGACTCCTAGCAGCCTTTCCTGTCATTTGTTGAAAACTTGTCAATGCATGTATAGATTATTTATGTACCGGTATGCGTGACTGATCCGGTGTGGGGTAGGAGGGGTTTTTGTTCTGTGTTCTTTTGTTTTTAATGTGTTTGTGTAAAAAAAAAAAAAAAATACTTTGTTTAAAAAATAAAAATCAAATTTCTGCTCTAGTTGGTTAGATGCTTTGAGGAATGTCTACCGAATGTTTACTACATTCACAATAAGAACATTTAGTTAATACTTCCGTGTTTTGTAATTTTAATATAATTATAATTGGTATAATGAAATAAAACTTCAATGTGCCCAGCATGTCCCCCTTTCGAACTGAATACGTCACTTTTCTCTGATTTGCTCACAAATAGGTTTGAAACCTCTCCAAATGTCAGAGGCAGCAAATTCAGCCCAAACATGTCATGCTGTGTTGATAGGTGATGGGCACAAGAATGAGGAATTATGATGGGCATCTCGTGGCACGGCAGCGCTGTGAATATTTCCTCCGACGTGGGGTTGAAGGGTCATCCATCTTTCTGTGTCGACAGAAAGACAGATAGGCTGCTGCTCTCCTGTGACTGACTGTCATATATCTATCTCATCATTATTGAGCTGCTGGGGACCGGCACCCCATCAACCCTCGTCACACTAGCAGCATTTTCACTCAGCTGCGCTGCTCAGGATCAGACACAATGACATTAGATGAGAGGCTCCTCTTGATGTGTTAGGAATCCTAACAAGGAGGAAGAAATTTGCTTCACAGATTAGGCCAAATAAAGTATAAAGTTTAGCAGGTTTTGCCTGGCCTTTTGAATACTGTTGAACGGTTGCATTTCACATGAAATGCCTCATTCATTCATTCATTCATTCAACCTTTATTTATACAGGCTAGCCTCGTTGAGTCACGGGGACTCATTTACAAGAGGGACCTGTCTCACTCACACCAAACAACCATCCACTCTCACACTCACACCTAGGGTCAATTTAGAGTCACCAATCAGCCTAACAAGCATGTTTTTTGGTCTGTGGGAGGAAACCGGAGTACCCGGAGGAAACCCACGCATGCACGGGGAGAACATGCAAACTCCACCCAGAAAGGCCCCGGACCGGGATTTGAACCGGCAACCTTCTCGCTGAGAGGCAGCAGCTCTACCAGTTGTGCCACCGTGCTGCCAATTATTCATTATTATTATTCATTATTCATCAATCACGTCATCAATTCACCATCTAAGTTGTGGAGATTTGCTGTCTTGGTTGGTTGTAATTCAGATTCACGGCATGTCAAGCTGCAAAGATTTATCAGTGAATTCATTTGTTTTGCAGCAAATAAAGTAACTGTTTCAACAAATGTGATAATTTAATTGTGTGTTAAGAATTTATTAGATAAATCAGTACCGGTAGTTTGAGAAAATATTCATAGAACAATAAAGGAGCAACTGAAACGTTGCGCTTATTCAAATAACTTCCATACGTAAACTGTTTTATTCACAATAATTAATTTCCAAGTTGACTGGACATTTGAGTTATCAAAATATGGTTCATCTTACATTTGTATCACATTAACAAATCTTTACTGTCGCTTTAGAAGCCATTACCTTTTTTGCAATAAATATTGTGATGCTCCTCAAAACCTCTAGCCTTGAAGAAAATAGCGAGCACGTTGCAGCTAGGAATAGACTTTGAGGGTCGATCCAAGCAATCGGCCCATCAGTGGGCACATCCTGCCGTCCCTGATCTGGTTTGTTTATGGCTGGCTGCTTGCTGTAATCACCAGGTGCTGAGAAATCTCATTATCACAGGTCCTGATCTCAGCATAGCGAGCTGAATAGCAACCATGAGCATCTAGTCTGTTAAAGAACTGACCTGAGCATTAATTTGGCGTGACCTGCTGGGAGGAAGCTGGCAAGGGATTTTCACTGCGAGGGATTCTCTTCCCCTCAGCAGCTGGTGAGCAGAGGAGAAAGGGTACCAAGAGGCTGAGGGGGTTAAAGTTCACGGTGTGTTGTTCTGTGGAAGTTGCATCTTCCTGCACTCCGCAACACAATCTACTGAAGTTCGAGCTTCCTCTAACAGGGCACTTACACAGGTGTATAGCTACAAATTAAACGCCTTTCTATTGTTCAATAAGTCTATCCACACTATGAAAGGCCAATTAAATGATCAAGACAAAGAAGGCGATAACGATGCTTAAACAGGAGTCTTTAGAGGGTTGAGAACATTTCTGAGATTATTGTCCTGCCGTGTGTTTTTCAGTTTTTTGTGGGTTTTAAGAATGTGCGTATGTCTACACTAAAGCCAAAGAGGCAGACATGGTCACCCCCTGAGATTGGAGTGCAATAAAGGAGGATGAATGAGCCCAGAAAGCTCCAGGATTCGTTCCAGACACCGCCTTACCGGAAATCAATCCTCGCGGTCAGCCCCCTTGCGTAACAGGTTTAAGTGGGAGTGATGGCAGGAGGGGGTAAAGGCACAGAGATGAGGGGGAGAGAGGGTTGTAGGAATGAGACAGCGCTCGTCAAAAGAATTGTGGTTAGCTGCAATCTCAGGTCTGAGCAGGGGTCAGCATGAACCGAAAGGGAATAAAAAGTCACGGAGGCTACAGCCTGGTCTATTTTTTATTTTTTAACTTTTTCTACAACTCTCATTTACTGAGCCTGAGATTTATTGAGCATCCAGGCAGAAAACATCAATATATCTGCTAGTTTAATAGCACACGCATCCACAGGTGACTCAACTCTCTTAGTTGGATCCAGACAAAAATAAATAAATAAATAAAACGAGGTGATGAAAACAGAAGTGGTTTGATTTGATCATCCCCTGAATCTTTTCTCTCCTGTCTGAGTGCTTGCTGTGACGAGGTTAAGAGCGCCAAAGGTTAGCACTCATGTCTGCAGTGCTGAGACACAACCAGGCAAAAATGAATCCTAACAGAGGAACATTTGCCATGGACAATATCAGGACAATAACCATCAATTGTTCGTTGTTGTGAGTGTGTCAGAGGTGTCAAATGTGTCTTTTTAGCACACGAAACCCTGACTGTGTTGTTGTTGTAACGAAATTCCCTCAGCAAACACAAAGTGAAAGAACATTAAAAAAGGTGGGTGCTTACTGAAGAAGAGTAATCTGCTGTGGAGGTGTCAAACACACGTAATACACGAGCACAAATTAGAGTGTACAGTACACAATGTTATTTCTTAAGGTTTAATTAATGTGCATTAGTCACCGAGAGTTAAAATAAGGCTTGGTCTTGGGGATTCTGGTGTGCAAACATATTGTGAGTTTGACAGCACGTACACTGAACAAGAAGTGAACGGAAGAAACATCACCCTTAATATTTAGGTTCTGTTTTAATATTAATGTTTTAAACCATGTTGTAATTTTTATAAATCAAAAGTCCTTTTCCGATAGGAAGCCTCTTGGACACCTCCTTTTAGAAGGTTTCTGGTCATATCCCTTGCTTATCCATGGTTGGGTCATGCAGGCAACAGGTTTAGGCAGTGGCGGTTCTAGACCATTTGTACTGGTGGGGCCAAGCTGGGGCCAGAGGTTTTGTCAGAGGGGCACGTTCATCTCGGAGAAAAAGACAGATTCGAAATCTTACTTGACTCTTATTTTTTTAAAGCAGTGATTAACCATTGTAACCAAAGAAAATAGTTTAAAAAATCAAATGAGAAAAATATAAAACATTTTACACAGTATTTGTATTGACTGAATAAAATATATTAATAAGCAAATAAAATGATAATGAAAATAACTGTTAGGTGAAGTCTTGGTTCAGTTTCTCAGTCCAAAATTATATAACAACATTGGCTGCCCTACTATCACAGCAACTGTATTCTGCGATTTTGATGAATACAAAATCGCAGAATTTCATGATTTCTGGCATCATGATTTCTGGCAAACCGATCAACAAATGAGTGACTCATTTGTTGATCGGTTTGCCAGAAATCATCAAATTATGTTTGTATTCTGCATCTGTCTGTTAGCAAAATATCTTATGAACAACTGAACAGATTTTGATTAAACTTTCAAGAAATATTCACTGAATGGCTCTCTACGACTGGTTGACTTTTAAAGTACATCCAATTCAAGATGGCTGCCACAGCTAACTGAACTTAAAAATCACAAAATTGACTACAACTCAGTCAATTTGACAAAAATTGAGATAAAATTTGGTGTGGTAGTAGCTGAGATTCATTCCCAAAGCATAAGCAAAGGACTTTTAGAATGCATAAGATCTTTCTTTAAAATTATAACGTTATTTATTTGGAATCAATGGTGTTGGTCTGTTAGCAAAATATCTCATGACCCTCTGGACAGATTTTGAAAAATCTTTCAAGAAATAATAAACGGATGTTTCTTTACTGCTGATTAACTTTTGGATATATTTGAATTGAAGATGGCTGCAGCAGGCAATTGAAATAAGCCAAACTCAAAAATGGTTATAATTCAGTTAATTTTACAGATATGGAGTTAAGTGATTGTTTGTTTAAAGTTATTTTATATATTCTTTTAAATAATGGGGTGATATAAGATTTTTTTCTTCTTTCTGCACTCTTTTCATTCAATGTTTTATTTTTGATGAATTTGTTTTATTTTGTCTCTTTTAAATGAATGAATAAATAAATAAAATAAAATATTAAATAGCTTTAGATCTGTTCATGGCATAAACCAACACAGTCAGTCACAGACATGTTCCTGTTTTTAGTGTTTTACATGGCTTTATAATGTAGCAGTTTATTATGATATGATGCAAAGCCACGGAGCTCCAGGGACTGCGGTAAAGTGAGCAAGCAGCTGCCCGGAATCAGAGCGCCCAACCCGGCATGAAAAAGAAAAACACACCGCTGAAGTCCCTGAGCTCGAATGTCCGGCGTAAAACTAACTTGACCGCGGTTTAACGTGACGCAGATGTGTTTATATAGCTCTGCAAACATTGAACGTTGTTGTCTTGCGGTGTTGAGTGTAAAATATTTCCACACAACGCACATGTTACGATGAAAAGTCAGCTAGCTGCTAGCTAAGATGCTACTCACCAGTGTTGTCAGAACTTGCGACAGAAACAAGCGTCCAGCTCCATGAAAACAATCCATAACCAATTGTGACCAGCTCCATGAAAACAAAATCCATAAACAAACGACCCGCTCTTTCAAAACGATCCCAAAACAAATCCAACAGAGTACTCAGTTAGTCCTCACGCTTGTAGCTGGCTGCAAACTGTGACATGGATTTCCTAAATGTGAGACGGGTCTTGTTCCTCTGGGTTCATGAGACACGCCTCCGTTCAGGAAATCCATTCCATAGTTTGAAGCCAACGTGCATCATGGGTTGGATCGATACGCAAACAAGGCTGGTATCGGTATGTGCCATGAGCATTGGTTCCGCTTCTGCTCAGAGGGCGGGCCACAGGGCGGGCCAGGGTCCATCTTACACGGGCATCGGCCCGTGTCGGCCCGTGTGCAAAACCGCCGAGATAACACCAGACATCCTTCTCCCCAGCAAATTCAAAAAAGGCGTTCAATACCAGATCAACTGGACTTTATTTGTTACAGAAGACGTTTCGACCTCTATCCAGAGGGCTTTCTCAATTCTATGAACAGTCTGTGTGCGTGTGGAGTTATAACAGTCTTAGGAGTCACGCCCCAACATATGTAAATCGAAAGCTGAGGTAACACATACATGTAAATTGACAGATCACACCTTAACAGTAGGGGGTTCCCTTGAGGTCTCTGACAGAGGACACACAACTGTATGTAAATTGACAAAATCACACCTCACAACCCAACAACAGAGGTTTCTCAAAAAACTTTGCTAGTCTAATTCACAGACAAGACACCTCTGCTCCCATCCGGTGTAAAACGTTTGGGAATCAGCCCCAAAACTGTCCATAAATAAATAAAGTCCAGTTGATCTTGTATTGAACGCATTTTTTGATTTTATCATGTCCTGGACGACTGAGAATCTTCACCAGCATTCTCCCCAGCAACACTCTCCAGCTCCTCCTGGGGGACCCCCAAGTCATTCCCAGGCCAGAGAAGATACACATCCAGCGAGTTCTGGATCTTCACCTGAGCCTCTTCCCATTGGGACATACCCAGCAATTTGCCAAAGGAAGGTGTCCATGAGGCACCCCAATCAAATGTGCAAACTTCTCAACTGACTCCTTTCATTGTGAAGGAGCAGGGACTCTACTCCAAGCTCCCCCTGGATGACGGAGCTCCTCACCCTGTCTCCAAGGCTGAGCCAGGCCACCCTACAAAAGAAGTTAATTTTGGCTTCTTGTATTCAGGATTTCATTCTTTCAGTCATGATGCAAACCCCATGATCATAAGTGAGGGTTGGACTGTAGACAGACCGGCAAATTGAGAGCTTTACTTTTCAACTCGACTCTTTCTTTACCACGATCGACCTGAAGCAACGCCCACATTACTGCGAACGAGGCCCCAACCTGTCGATTCATGTCCCGCTCCATTTTACCATCAATTGAACTCTTCCACACGAGGTAAAGACTCCCCACAGACCTAGAGGTAACATTCCACCTGTTTCCAATTGACAAACATGGCCTTCGAGGAACTGACTCATCCCAGTCACTTCATACTCTGCTGCAACACCAACACCCCCAGTGCATGCTGAAGGTTTTGGACAAATATGCTTACAGGACCACATCATCCACATAAAGCAGAAGTGAGAACGTGAGAATACAAAATCTTTGGGGACTTTTTGTGTAATTTGCTGGTCATTGCAACAGTTTCAAAACCTGAGGCTGCAGGTTTGAGCCCAGGTTACATCAGGAAGGGCATTTGGCTAAACTAAAGCAATAGACCTTTTACCAGTTTACGTCATCATGCAAAGCACGCCTGAAACGAACGTTCTGATTGGACGGCAAAATGCCGCGTTCATTCGAAATCGGAAGTAGGGGCTAAGTAGGAAGGAGCCGAGGAGCTTTGTAATGATGGCGAGTTGTAATTTAGAAGCTTTGTTTCTTAAAATAGTGGACAACCACTGGTCAAAATGCCTGAACATTTTGCCGCGGATACGAGAGGAGGTGATTGTGAGGCAACTGTCGCGGGGGGCCACCGTCTCTAAGACAACAAATGCCGAAACAAGAAAGTTGAAGTCTGCAAGATCGATCGCATTTTCAAAAGATGGACATGTTCAGATTGTCAGTGTTTGTGGCACTGCTGACGATAGTGTTCGTGCTGGCACAAGATGTAATGTAGGAACGTAATCCACGGACTTTGGATCATTAATGGCCATGCCAGATTAAAAAATGCCGATTACACACTTTGCTGTTTTGTGTCGGGGTGAAGTCCTGCCGGCAAAGCGCTTGAAGCCACAACTTCCTTCTTTTAGTCGCTTTACTCGACTTTCCTAGAGGGACTTGGTAAAACGAACAAGTCTCACCTTTTTCTTTTACTCGTTTACGTTGCCTCGAACAATTATAAACACAACAAAAGTCATATTTCCCCATCGCGACCGTTGGCAGTAATGCAAACAGTCCAGTAGTATGGTGGCGTTAGCCCCAGGTTCCGGTAAATTCTCGAAAAATGCGAGTGCGCATGCGCAATGACGTCAACTGGTAAAAGGTATATTGCCAGAACTCTTGTGCAGGTTCACTCCCTGTGGTGAACACTGCAGAGGGTTTGTAGATGAGAGAAAAAAATAATCAATATTGCCTTTACTTTTACTGGTTTAACTTGATGACAGTAAGTTAAATTGATTAGACTCTGTGCATTCATTTTTAAAGTTTCTTTCAAACAAGTCATTGGTGCATTTGTTGTCTTTTAATTAAAGTTCACCAGGCTGCTTCGCTTCAATTTTGTACTCCCCAAAGGATGAGGAAATGTCAGTCGTGGCATTATGACAAATCATAGTAATCAGACCACTTGCTTTACAAAACATTTCCTCCTCTGGGAGCAACCTGGCTTTCGTGACATTTTGAAGTGTTTTGCCATAACACCGCTCTCCAGAGTGCACACCTATATCATCTAAACAGTGCGACGAAACACACCTTACGTGTCAAGCATTGCATTGTTTTGTGGTGGTTGGTAAAAATAGACGTGTGGCTCCGGGACTGAGTTTTGACAAAAGGAAAATATTCTAGAAGAAAATTTAGAAAAAGTTAGGCGAGGTTAAAATGACTGAAGAAAGCGAGATAACGTGTGCTGGTGTGTTTAAAATAAAGCAATCGAAGAGTTTCTCATGCACCATACTGGGGTTTATTCATAAGCCAGGCTGTTGCTTGTCATTTGTCCAGGGCCACTTAGAGCTCCTGGGAAAGAAATGATCTATGTCTCCATCTGAATAAAAGACCGCATGTTGCCAAGTCAATACTTCGCCATAGAAATCGCAGACAAAACCTCTCCTGTGAGGCAAGAAAGCTTGACCTTTAACAAATGACTTTTTTTTAACTCACTGCTACCTGCTCTGTATTTCTGCTTTCATATCTGTCTGCAAAATTACAGGAAAATATAATTAAGATGTAAGTAAAGCTGTAGTTTCAGCTTCTTCTTTTTTGAGGGTTGCCACAATGAGCAAACAAAGGATTCCCTGCCTGACTCAACCTGGGCTCAAACCTGCTGCTTCAGGGTTGTATGACCCCAGAACTGAGCCCTGAAATACTACAGACCCAATTTAGGTGTGAGCAAAGCATCAACTTTAAAGTTAAGGATTCAAACCTATTTTCTATTGAAAATTGTTTTGCCTGAAGGGATAGTTCAAATGTTTTGAAATGATGGTCTAGGGTTTGAATAATATCCTTCCAATTGTAGATAGCTTTTTGTGGATCTCAGATTAAAGAAATATGGTAAAATCGTTCAAATTAAAGCTGTTTTATGATGTAACATTTCATTTTGGTCTTGGCCCCCTCTCAGACAAGCCATTAGCTTGTTAGTCCAGCCTGAATTGAAGTGAAATCACTCAAAGGTCAGTCAAAACGTTTGTTCCACGGAATCCCACTTCAAATCTGAACGTTTGTGCTGTTCGTTTTTTTTTAACTTCATCATTAAAATGTGATATATGACTTATCTGTGCTGCTAAATATCCATGCTGCTGATCGCATGCTGCTGTATTCATTCATACACATGTGCTCACCACAGACTCATGTTCAGGCTGCTGTTGTTACGCCGTATTGTTTTACATTGTTAGTGTTTAGCGTATATCTTAGATATTTTAGCACACTATTTGGCATTTGTTTATTGTATATCTTAGATCCTTATTCACCGTTTCTTTTTATACTTTATATTTTGCTATTTTTGGGAGTAACTGGGACCCCATGTACAAAATTTTGTTCCACCTCATGTACCACATGTGGTGGAAATGACAATAAAATTGACTTGAATTTGAACTTAAACAAAGGAGACAGAGAGAGAGAGCTTGATATGTTTAACACTGAGCAATAAAAAAAAAGAATAACATACAGTTTATTACTTTACTCACTTTAGTTTTTTTGCTTTACTTTACTTAATTTTCATGGATGGATGGATTTGTACATGGTTTGGGCAGTCCTGCAGTCTGGATCTTCTTCTTCTGGGTCACCAAAGACTATTTATGTTTTTTTTTTGTTTTATGCTTTGTCCCAGTTCCCCTTGACACAAAAAACATGAGCAGACAAAGACCTTGCAGATAAACACATTTTATAAATATGGCAAACATTATGACTTCAACTAATTACAACAAAATCCACACTGGAAAAACTTGACATTGAACTCAAAGACATTAACCACAGCATATATAATAATTTAAACCACAGTTTTACATGCAATTACTCAAACGTCGACACAGCTGATTTAAACCTTTTTACAATCACAAAGTTTTGTATTTTAACCTGTAGAGCAGCTGTTCTTGAAACCATATGGACTCCTTTATTAGGAAAGGTCATCTCAAATTGCTACAATTTGGAAAATGTGTGAATAAATAAACAAATGAGCAGCACCAAATCATATTCATATATTAAGTTTTTTTTGTTTTGTTGCATTTTCACGTTTTCTGGTTAATAAACTGTATGCATGCATAACAATGCATTTTATTATCATCTGTAGTTACACACTCTACACTACTTTCTTTAGTACTCCCTCATTTATATTCTCCATGAGCAGTGGATTTGATTGGATCTGTTGGTTACTATTTTTGGCTCTCCTTGGTTTTAGTGTTTGCACCTCAGACGGTGTGATGATTTGCTCGAGATGTGGGCTTGAAGAAAAACTTTAAGCTGGGCTGACACATCGCACAGAGAGGAGCTTCAGAGGTATCAAACAGCTGTAAAGAAATCAGCTCCAGCAAAGCAGAGCAGGTACATCAAAAAGACTTAATTTAGTTTTTTTCTTTGTAAAAAGATACAAGACGGTTCAGCAACAGCATAACAAAAAGCTAACATTTATGCATTTAACCATGAAGGTGCAGGCAAGAAAAAAAAGAGTTTCATTGTAGCTTAGGCTGGCAAAAAAAAACCTGTTGTATTCTGATGACCTGCCATGGCCTCTTGACAGTCCACCCCCATGAACACAGGTAGCCACAAATGAGCTCATTTAAAATGAGACTGTTGCCGGTGGATGGCAAAAAGTCAGACAGAAGCTCTGACAGGTGTCAGGGCGCTCGATCGTGTCCTCGGTGCTGCACTTATTTCACACCTTCGCCTCTCCTGCAGGCTGGCCGCAGGTTGTGTTTTTTGCACAGGAAATGGAAGATTTAAGATCTTTATTAAGTTCTGGTTGAACCTCCCCCTCCCCACACACACACACATTTATACCATCAAACAGATGGCTGTCTCTTTATTATTATTTTTATGGCTTTAATTAGGGCTTTCCACAAGGTTCTGGTTTGCCAGCGAGTGGGCGTAACACTAATGAGACAAGGCTGATCTGCTTAGCTTTGAGAAAGAACACATCAAACGTGTTTATCACAAAGTTGTACAAATAAATGTTTTTCTTTTCTGACACTGTTCTTGTAATGAAGAATTCCACATATGTTACACTATTTTTAAGCTGTTGAGAAGGTGATCATAACTTGGAGTGTTCAGCCTGAAGAAAAACAATGCTGGACAAGTGGTTTTATTTCATTAGACACAATAATTGTTACCTTTACCAAATTTGCTATAAACTAGAAGCCTAACATTCTTTGTAGGAATGCACATTACCCACTGCCTTTCATCCCAGAATTTCAAAAGTTTATCTTATAATAATAATAACAATAATAATGTCTTTTCCTGTCATCTGTTATGTTTCCCATACACAGACGAAATTCGTCTCTGATACACATTTATTAATTTCTTCTTAAAGTTTATTTTAATTATTGCAAGACGCTCATAAGCTATTTTTAACAATTATCTAATGCAACACCCGCTTCGGATGTTATCAAGGATACTTAGCGGTCAGAAGGCTCATTATCATCCTCATACTTAGCGGTCAGTATGCCCCTACTGTACCTACTAGTAGGTTTAAAGGTACGTTGTCACCGTTACAGGCAATGACAGCAGGCTCCGTCTTTAGCTACGTGTTTAAGTTTCGATTTTACACTCTAGCGTTAGGTTTAGGGTCTTGGTTAGGTTTAGGCACTAGGGTAACTGGGTTAAGTTTAAGGTTGGTCCTCTGGGTCAGGTTTTAGGTTAGGTTGAAGAAAACGGTCACATAAGCTGAAAAAAACAAAAACGCTACACTTCCGTGTTCACGGGAACACGCTGCCTACTCACAGCAATTATAACGCTGATAACGTTATATTAAACATGCTAGTAGGTAGTAGGTTACCTATTCTCTGCTACGAATGGGGATGATAACAGTTGATAACGCCCATTCTATGGACTGACAACATCCGAAACCGCTGAATGCAATCTGTGGGCACAATGTGTTCAACATAATGGTACTTCTTGAAAATATCAGTTAATAATGGTGTACCACAAGGTTCAATCTTAGGTCCCACCCTCTTCACAATCTATGATACATAGGTAATGTACGTCAGATCATCCCTGGTGCGTCCTTACATTTCTATGCTGATGATACTGTTGTTTACCGTCTAGTTAAAACAGTTGCTAAGGTTTTCCAGCTTTTGCAATCTGCTTTTGACATCATCCAGTCAAATTTGTTCCATCGCAAACTTGTACTAAACGCAGACAAAACCAAAGGAGTGCTGTTTTCAAACAGGAAGTCAGATCCAGCAGTTATTCCCTTGGTTTTACAAAGTATCTTCCAATGGTGCTCCTATTTAGTTTGTTGATTCCTACAAATATTTGGGTACCGGTATATTGGTCAATTTGCATCTCTCTTTTAAGCTCCACGTTAAAAACTTTGAAAAGAAACTGAAAGCTGAACTGGGTTTATTTTTTTCAGAGAAACACCTTGTAACAGTGACTTTCCTTATGGTGACATAATTTAGCCCACATGAATGCTCCTTCTAGCACCTTGCAGATGTTGGATTCTATCACAGTGCGCTAAGATTTTTAACTGGCTGTAATTATTGTACCCACCATTGCACCTTGTATTCACTTGTTAACTGGTCATCATTAACTTCATGCAGACTCTTCCACTGGTACATTTTCATCTTCACTTCTTGGTCTGTTGTCTTAGTTCATATACAGTATCTCCTCCTACATGTCACTATGTAAGTGCAGCTACAGCGTTCGCTCTCAGGACATGATTACATGCAGTGTCCCCTCAGTGCGGACTGAACCAAGCAAATGGGCCTTCTCCTACTCCGCTCCTGTTTCCTGGAATATCTTGCAAAAAGATCTGAAGCTCTCGACCTTGACCTCTCTAAATGGCTTCAAACATCTGCTAAGTTCATGGCAAAAACCAACGCAGACATATTCCCATTTTAAATATTTTATATCACTTTACAGTGTAGCTGTATTTTAAAAAAAAAATAATTTTCTTTCATTGTAATTTTTTTCAATTTATATACCTTCTTTTATGATTGTCTACTGTTGTCATCATTTTTTTGTTAAAATCAGGTCTCTCTTGTAAATGAGTCCTTAAGGTTCAGTGAGACTAACCTGCATAAATAAAGGTTGAATGAATGAATTAATCTCTTAGTGCTCTAAACATGTGTTTGAGATCAGTCTTAGCCACCACCACAATAAATCATTTTGTGTAAACTTGGCTGTTATAGCCATTTATGTATTTTTTGACTCACTTTGAGATTTTCATTAATGAAAAGTGCGTTATAAATTAAATTCATTATTATTATTACTTGTCAGTGGTAGTTCTTGAATGTGATTGTCCAAATGTTCAAATGTAATTGCTTGCAAATCGGATGATAACTTTGTGCAGGTTTTAATCAAATTTGCTCAGTGGTTGATAACATTTTGGTAAAAGTCAGATACTAGTACACAAACACAAAAGGCTAAACCATTGTTCTCCTACTTTACCCATTGGCAAAACACAACAAATTTAATTGTAAAAGAGGATTGGGAGAATCACAATGAAGTATTTAAATATAAAAAGTGGTCATATTGTAGAATAAAATGTCAATACACTGTAACATCTTTACAAAAATGTTGGATTTTTGACTTTACCCTGCAAAATCTTCACACTACTACACAGAATGTTTAAATTTGCATCCCAATCTATTATTACACATGGGAAATCAATTTGTTTGCTAGTTAAGAACACATTTCTGTCAGGTAAAATTTTTTTCTCACCTGTTTGTCATGGTTTTAACTTCATAGGACCTGTAGAAAAGGAGTTACGACGGGGCCGCCTGCACTCTCAGCTGTTACCTTTAATAATTCACCTACGGTCCCACCTGGAATGCTGTGTCACTATGGATTAGGTAATATATCTCAACAATTAGCTCTACACAGGCAACAAACCTTGAGATAGGGACTAAACAAAACATGTTCTATTACAGAGTGAAAGTGAGCAGGAAAACTTTTAGACGTTGCCATGCCTGTCTGCTTCTATGAAAACAAACACAAAGATTTAACTTGAATCTAATTAGAGCCACAAAGTGCTAACAGCGGAGCCCCGAGACACTAGATGTTTAGGAAAGCAGACAGTGCACTTATTTATGTCTGTCTTGCATCTCGGAGGAGACCTTCAAACGTTTTGTGGTTACACAACAAACCCACAAAAATAAAGAGATGTCCCAACCAGGAAGCTGCCAGAAGAAACTGTGACAGGGTGCATCCAATTAAAGTTTGAAAATGATCCTAATGAAGAAAAGCAAAATGGAAATTGTTCTGATTAATACTGTATTCGCCCCATTTGTAGGATTGCTCCTT
This sequence comes from Garcialebias charrua, assembly GCA_038048925.1. Taxonomy (NCBI): domain Eukaryota; kingdom Metazoa; phylum Chordata; class Actinopteri; order Cyprinodontiformes; family Rivulidae; genus Garcialebias; species Garcialebias charrua. The sequence goes on along the minus strand of JBBPBX010010909.1, from coordinate 2,304 downwards.
AAACTAAACAACAGTTTAGTTTTTTAGTTTTTCTTATTTTTTCTTATTCAGGCTGATCCACATTTTATTTTTGATTACGAAAGCATCAATTTCATCAAAATGGCAAATATGAACGCAAATAAAAATTCCTAAATCTATTAAGTCTGAGACTGGGTGAAATATTTGCTGAAAAAAGATGGGAAGTTTTCTCCCAACTCTTTTTGTATTTGTCCTTTACACGAGCATTGCTGGAACACACACTGGGGCTGTGTGTTTTTGTGCTCATATGTGTGTACTCTTTAGCTCCCCTGCTGACTGTGTGGGTGATGGATGGCAGTTGTGTATGCTGCCTGCTAAGTCACACAGACACACACTCTCACACATATTTGGCTTGCAGTTTCAGTTCCCAGTTATTATCTATGAAGATGACAAGGCTTTCTAATGCAGTAACGCTGTGTCACACTCAGTCTCCATGGAGACGTGGGAAAAATATGTATATAAAGTATACATTTATAATATTTAAATAATATTTAAATATTATTTTTCGTTTCATTTCTCCTAACCAGTGCCATATCCATGAGACTACCTTTAAACTGTTGCTACTGACTAAATATGTTTGTTATGCCATGTGATCATTAATTATTAACAGGATTTTTTNTGGGCTGACTGCAGTTCATTTATGAGGTCACGAAACATCAGCAGGTGCGACATCCCTTGGTCCTCCAGACTCCTTAATTGTTTACTTCTTAAAAAGTCAACAATGAAGTCAAAGAGTTCCACCTCGGACGACTCCTCCCCTGGCATGTCTTCTCCCACCTCATCTTGGCATGATACTGCTAGCTGGTGAAGCAGGTCTCTTCTAGCATCCTTAATCAGTTGGTGAAGCAGCTGCTGGATCTCCCACTGAAGCTCATGTAGCGTCGTCATCTCTGGATACCTGAAGTCTTGCTTTACGTCATCAGCTCATAGAACAGGAAGTCAGGATCCCACGGTTCTTTGTTGGATAGCACCAAGCCAGCAGGAGGCGCTATCCCGGACGAGCCCCCAAATTTGTTACCCTGCAACCTTGGATGGTGGAGGGTAAGGTGTAAGATGATCTCTCAACGTGTGATGCTGTGGTATGAGAAAAACGAGACACACACGTTGAGCCTTTTATCACATTCTTTAGTAGAGAACCATTAACTTCATTACATTACACAATGACTATAATATACATTTAAACCAAACGATCATTCTTTCAACATGCTCTATTTAGCATTATGAATTCTGTCAAATTACAAAATTAATTCACAAATAGTTTTTACTTCTCTAAAACATATTAATTTTGTAATTAGTGCTTTAAATTCAATACCTTGTCCTCTTTTCTGAGACCTGTATTTAACTATAAAAATAAAAATAAATAATAAAATATATTTAAATATTTAAACACCTTAGCTGTTAGCAATATCCATTGTTTTAACAGAACAACTTTTCTCTAAACACAAAGAAAACCTCATCTTTAAACTGAAAAGGTGCAATGCTCCTTTAATGCTGTCTCTCTTTACTAAGCTTCACACATATGCAGCCATTACTTACTTAATGTCATAACAATATTTCTGTTTTTTCATGAACCCATAACAAAATGTCCATTTTACAAATAAAGAGAACAGAAAATGTCCTTTGTGTGAGAACAGTCTCACAAAGTGCAAAGTACAAGTTCAAAGTGAATTCAGCAGGCCTTCAGTTGTTGCTAAGCAACACCACATACACAAAATCTGCTAGCATTAGCTCCAATTAGCCTTCATGAACAAGTCCCGTTTTTGTACACAATACAATTATAAAACGAACTTTGTGACTCATTAGTTGAGATTCGATTTAATAACCTTTCAACTCTCCCAAGAAACTAATATATATGCATAAAACACATTTTTTACTGACCTGTGGTATGAGAAAAACGAGACACACACGTTGAGCCTTTTATCACATTCAACCAGAAGATTTATTCTTCTTCTTGTGTGCTCAATCTTTCTATGCCACCAACGCAACAGCGCCTCTAGCGGTTTTGTGTGAAATTGCATAGAACTAACTAAAATGACACTAAAGAACTTAATACAATGAGAAATTAAAGATACAAAAATAAAAATTATGTTGGGGTGTCTATTTTCCTATTTTCTTAATTATTGCTTTAATTTGCTATTGCCTTGTTTTTCACCTCTCAACATATACATATATATATACATATACATATATACACATATATACATATACATATATATATATACACATATATATATATATATAAATATATGCATATACATATATATATACATATACATACATACACAT
>JBBPBX010010908.1:44601-56983 GCA_038048925.1 Garcialebias charrua | reverse complement strand
CCTCTCCAGAACCCCTGAATAGACCTTACCAGGGAGGCTTAAGAGTGTGATCCCTCTATAGTTGGAACACACCCTACGGTCCCCCTTTTTGAATAGGGGAACCACCACCCCAGTCTGCCAATCCAATCTAATCAACCATGTAAACAATAATAATCTTCAACCAACTTTTTCCAACAATCAGATTAAACAATAATAATCTTCAACCAACAGTACAAAATGACTAACTCTTTCTAATTTTCTAACTAATACAATACACATTACGCTATTTCATATATATTTTAACACATTTGTTTTGATCATTTTCTTAAATGTAAACATTGACTTGGCATTTTTAACTACATTCTCCAAGCCATTCCATAATCTAATTCCCTGGACTGAGGTAGAACGTCCCTTCAAACTACAGGAAGCCCTCGAGTTACGTCAGGGATTGGGACCTACGTGTGTGACTTAGGTCGATTTTGTCGTACCTCGCGGACCAAAAACACCTGCCTGTCGTAGGTCCGCGTTTCTGACATAGGTCGCGGCTATACCACTAACGGAGCGCCGCACACATATTTAATGGCATGAGACTGAACAAGCAGACATACTAGGCCATGAACATGCACAGAACTGTACAGTAAATGAATACAGTACTGTACTGTACAATAAATAAAAAATATAATGTCTTACTTTGAGCTGGTCAAAGCCTGCCTTCGTCTTTTAGCATCAGCTCGCACCCGTCCGAGCTCCCCCAGCTTCCTTACGCTCCACACGCACACACGTGGTCAAAACTGTTTAAAAGAATGACTGTTAGCTTCTTAACTTCATACATTTGGAGCCAGAAAAAAAAAAAACTTACTGAAAGCCGTTTCTCCGCGATGTTCCTCCATCCAAAACAAGCTGCTCGGCGTTAGCTACGGTTAGGCCCCGCCATTAGCAGCAATGGTTAGCATGTCAGTTCATTCAAAAAGGCTGTCGGCTTTGTATCTCCGCGTTAGCTCGGTGTCCCCCGACTGCCAGGCGGACATTTGCGGCGAGCTCCCGGCCGCAGATGGCCCCTCCGCGGCATGTCGGCTCGGTGTCTTCGCCTGTGTTAGCTGCTCTGTTAGCTGCTGTCGTTAGCATGTCGGGCGGCGTTGTTAGAGCGATCACGGGGGCGATCGGCGGCTGCTCCTCCGGGTCTGAGACGTCCACAGAGTTGACCGAGTGTTTCCAGCAAATTTATCCGTATGAGGCAACCCTGAACGGACACACGGTCCTCTAAAGCCAGCTGACAGGAGCGTCTAGAGCTCCATTGACCGCAGTACTGTAGTAAAATGGCGACCGGAAACGACCGGAAGTTGCGTAAATACGATCAAATTGTAATTAAAAACGAAATATTAATAATTATACTTTATTTATAAAGCCATTTAAAACAACCACAGCTGCAACAAAGTGCTATACACATGAAATTAATAACATAAAAAAAAATAATAATAATAAAAAAAAAATTAAATTTTTTTATCATATTTTTATTAAATATGATAAAATCGTAAGTCTGAGTTGCCGTAGGTCGCGGGTGACGTAGGTCGAGGGTTTGCTGTAGTTCTGAATTGTGGTTTTACAAACATCTCTGTCCCCTTAAGATTATAACAACTTTGTCTTTTAACAAAATGCATTTGGATATTTAAAGGTAATGCATTATTTTGAGCCCTATACATAACTGATAAAATATTATAGTCTACCAAATCATGGAACTTCAATAACTTCAGTTGATAAAATAATGTACTTGATGGATGACGGTAATGTTTTCTAGTGATAATTCTTACAGCTCTTTTCTGTAATACAAAAATAGGCTTTGTGATTGTTTTACACGCTTTCCCCCAAACATCAATACAATAGATTAAGTGTGGAACAATGATTGTGTTACAAGCCCAAAACCAGAAAAGTTGGCACGTTGTGGAAATCGCAAATAAAAACAGAATACAATGACTTGCAAATCTTTTTCAACCTATATTCAATTGAACACACTGCAAAGACCACATACTTAACGTTCGAACTGGTAAACTTTGTTATTTTTTGCAATTATTAGCTCATTTGGAATTTGATGCCTGCAACATGTTTCAAAAAAGCTGGCACAAGTGACAAAGAAGACAGAGAAATTTGAGGAATGCTCATCAAACACTTATTTGGAATATCCCACAGGTGAACATGCAAATTGGGAACAGGTGGGTGCCATGATTGGGTATAAAAGCAGCTTCCTTGACATGCTCAGTCATCCACATAGAAGGATGGGGCGAGGGTCACCACTCTGTGAACAAATGCGTGGGCAAATTGTCGAACAGTTCAAGAACAACTTTTCTCAACGAGCTATTGCAAGGAATTTAGGAATTTCACCATCTACGGTCCGTAATATCATCAAAAGGTTCAGAGAATCTGGAGAAATCACTACACGTAAGGGGCAAGGCCGAAAACCAACATTGAATGCCCGTGACCTTCGATCCCTCAGGCGGTACTGCATCAAAAACCGACATCAGTGTGTAAAAGATATCACCACATGGGCTCAGGAATACTTCAGAAAACCACTGTCAGTAACTACAGTTCGTCGCTACATCTGTAAGTGCAAGTTAAAGCTCTACTATGCAAAGCAAAAGCCATTCATCAACAAGATCCAGAAACGCCGCCGGCTTTGCTGGGCCCGAGCTCATCTGAGATGGACTGATGCAAAGTGGAAAAGTGTTCTGTGGTCTGATGAGTCCACATTTCAAATTGTCTTTGGAAACTGTGGACGTCGTGTCTTACGGACCAAAGAGGAAAAGAACCATCAGGACTGTTATAGGCGCAAAGTTCAAAAGCCAGCATCTGTGATGGTATGGGGGTGCATTAGTGCCCAAGGCATGGGTAACTTACACATCTGTGAAGGCACCATTAATGCTGAAAGGTACATACAGGTTTTGGAGCAACATATGCTGCCATCCAAGCGACGTCTTTTTCATGGACGCCCCAGCTTATTTCAGCAAGACAATGCCAAGCCACATTCTGCACGTGTTACAACAGCGTGGCTTCGTAGCAAAAGAGTGCGGGTCCTCCCCTGGCCTGCCTGCAGTCCAGACCTGTCCCCCATTGAAAATGTGTGGCGCATTATGAAACGTAAAATACGACAACGGAGACCCCGGACTGTTGAACAACTTAAGCTGTACATCAAGCAAGAATGGGGAAGAATTCCACCTGAAAAGCTTCAAAAATTGGTCTCCTCAGTTCCCAAACGTTTACTGAGTGTTGTTAAAAGGAAAGGCGATGTAACACAGTGGTAAATATGTCCCTGTGCCAACTTTTTTGCAATGTGTTGCTGCCATTGAATTCTAAGTTAATGGTTATTTGCAAAACAAAATAAAGTTTCTCCGTTCGAACATTAAATATATTGTCTTTGCATTCTATTCAGTTGAATATGGGTTGAAAAAGATTTGCAAGTCATTGTATTCTGTTTTTATTTGCGATTTGCACAACGTGCCAACTTTTCTGGTTTTGGGCTTGTACAACAAATACAGAGCTTTATCATTCAATAGGTCTCTGACTTTGTACAGTACTGCAATCGATTTAGCTATTTTTATTCTTACAGAATTTATGTGTTGTTTCCATGTCAGTTTGTCATCAATGATAACACCCAAAAACTTCACCTCACTCACTCTACAAATCTCAACATCCTCAATTTTGAGTGGAACATCAACAGTTTTCTTTTTATTACCGAATATCATGTAATTAGTTTTTTCTAGATTTAATGATAATTTATTTATTTTAAACCAAGTTTGTATCTTGACAAATTCTGTCTTTATCAATTCCAACATTTGTTCTATATCTTCACCTAAACAGAAAAAAGTGGTATCATCAGCAAAAAGTACACATTTAAGGAGTCCTGACACATTTACCAAGTCATTCACATATAAAATAAAAAGCTTTGGTCCAAGTACAGAGCCTTGGGGAACTCCACATGTGATATTACAGAGGTCAGATCTTACATCATTTATTTGTACAAATTGTTTTCTATCTTTTAAGTAGCTAGATACCCACTGTAATGCTGGTCCTCTAATACCATATTTGTTCAGTTTTTCAAGGAGAATGGTGTGATCAATAGTATCGAATGCTTTTTTTAAATCAACAAAAATACTGATACAATATTGTTTTTGATCGACAGCAGTAGTTATTTGTTCCATTAATTCCATGAGAGCCATTGATGTAGAGTTTTTTGATCTAAACCCATACTGACTGTTGCTTAGAATATTTTGTTTATCTATAAATTGATCTAGTCTGTTTACAAATAGTTTTTCAAGAATTTTTGAAAACTGTGGTAACAAGGATATAGGTCTATAATTGTTGAACACACATTTATCACCATTTTTAAAAAGAGGAACGACCTTAGCTACTTTCATATTATCTGGAAATATTCCTGTTGAAAATGATAAATTACATATGTATGTGAACGGCTCAATAACATGGCTCATTATGTCCTTTACAAACATCATATCCATGTCCACCCAGTCTTTTGATCTCTTGTCTGTAAGATTTTTTACTACATTCATTATTTCCTCTTTGTTAGTTCCATTTAGAAAAATACTATTTGCACAACCTGTAATTGAGTGGATCACATTTTTATCTACTTTTGGTATTTTAGCTGCAAGGCTTGATCCAACATTCACAAAATATTGATTAAATCCATTTACAATTTCATTTTCATCATGAATTTCATCGTTGTCTTTTACAAAATATTTTGAAATACCAGTTTTTGCTTTATGATTCTTCAGGACACTATTCATTACTCGCCATGTTGCTTTCATATCACCATTACTTTTATCTAATAATTTACTATAATATTCTTTCTTATGTTTCCTTATAATCCCTACTAATTTATTTTTATACTTTTTATATTTTTCTTCAGCGCTCTGACTTCGCAATTTCAAGAAACATGAATACAAATAATTCTTTTTTTTACAAGCATTTCTCAACCCTTTTGTCATCCATGGTTGATCAATCGTATTTCTCTTTGTGTAATTTGTTTGCACACAATTCTTTTCATACAGAGCTTCCAAGATATTCATAAACTCATCATATGCTCTGTTCGCATCATCAACATACACATCATTCCAGTCTTGTTTATCTAGATCCTCTTTCAATTTTTCCAAAACTTTTTTTGACGTGTTTATGATCTTTTTCTTCATTGTGACTGCTTTTGTGATGCTTTGATCATTTTTATAGATTGTGAAAACTGGTAAATGATCACTTAAGTCGGTCGTTAAGATACCACTTATCACGTCCCCATTTGTTATATTTGTGAAAATATTATCAATTATTGTCAGAGTCAGAGTCAGAGAGTCTTTATTGTCATTTGCACCGCATGTGGTACATGTGATGAAAACGAGATTATGTACACGAGGTCCCAGTTACATCCAACAACAAATGAAAGAGAAAAACAGTAATAACATCTAGAACTAACTAAGAAAAACATCAACTAGTAATACACTAAGCCTAATATAGTGGGAATAAACAGCAGCACGAACATGAGTTTGTATGAGCAGATGGTCACAGATGAACACAGATGAACACAGCAACAAGAAAACAGATCAGCATCAGTATGATGTGATATTTTGCAGTGTTTATTTTTTATTTTATTTTTATTTATTCATGAGTCTAACAGCCTCAGGGTAGGTATTGATATTGTGGCACTATGAGTTGTAATTCTTGTTGGCTTTGATATCAATGGATACATATTCAAACAAAAAACATTTTTATTAAAACTCTTCTCCATTAGCTCCAAGATTTTATCCGTGAATATTTCTATATTTGCTCTTGGTGATCTATATACACAACTTATTATTATGTTTTTATCGTTTTTGTTTATTATTTCTATTGTTATCATTTCCATAATATTATCAACTATTATTGACATTTCACTATTTAATTTACATTTTATTTCATTATTGACAAATAGAGCGACTCCACCACCTCTTTTATTATTTCTGTTCATATGATATAATTCATACCCCTCGATGTGAATATTACTTGTGTTATCATCATTGAGCCATGTCTCTGACAGCGCTATTATCGTAAAAGTTCTATTTAACTGTTTTAAGTAATCTGTTATTTTGGATATGTTTGCATTTATACTTCTGCTATTAAAGTGAATAATAGAGAGAACTCCATTTGATATATTGATGTCATTAAACTGCTCTTCATTATAATATTCGCTATCTTTTATTACAGGAAAAAATTGCATCAATCACATTTTCAACATTATATATTTTAGGTTCTGAGTCTTCGTATGTTGTCATGTTCTAATGTATTTGTTCATTTCACTGTATATTTTATCCATTTTGAGTGTGAGTTGTTTCATTGATTTGTAATTTTTCATCTCCTGAGTTCATCCAGATCCTTCAGTTCTTTTATCATTTTAGGCTGAGACCCTTCCTTTGTTTTGATAAAGATGTATCCATTTCTTGTCCATGTTGATGCTATTTTGTTTTTGTTTTTTAACCACCTTGCTTCCTTTGCAATTTTTCTATTTTTTTTGGTTAGATGTTCATTTCTGTAAACTTTTGATCCCTGCAGATTTCTTTTTGCATGCATAACATAGTTTTTTGTATTCCTGCTAATGAACTTGACGACTACTGACGGTTTGAATCTTGGTGAATTACTGGGCAGGGTGTGACAGAACGAAATTTCCCCATAGTCTATGTCAATGTTCATGTCCTGTAAGAAAGTAACTACATGCTCCACCAGAGTCTGTTGTTCTTCCTGAGATTCATACTCATTTGGGTCACTGTTATTATCTTTTATGTGTCCGACACTTACTAGCATCAATTCCTGAGATCACCACGTTGTCTTGCTTTGTGTATTGTTCTAAATCCTCTATTTTTCGTTCTAGTTCAGCAATTTTATTGTCTTTGCTAATTACCAGTTCTTTCAGTTCTCTTATTTCTTTAACCAGACCGGCCTGGGAATCCATCTTTGCTGTTAAATTTTCTATTTGTTCACTCATAAAGTTGAGTGATTCTTTAAAGTCTTGCATATCTGCTGAGTTGCTTCCCTCCGAGTCTGGTGACTTTTGTCCTCTATTTCTCATACTTAAAGGTGGAGTCTGCAGTTTCTGTAGAACATCAGCACTTAGAAAAAATTTCAACAAGCAAAGCATTCTGATCCCTCCCCCTCAGAGCCATATATGGCACTGCCCCCTTGTGGTCTGTTAAAATTCAAATTCAAGCTCTGTTTTTATTGGCTGATTCGAATTCAAGCTCGGTTTTTATTGGCTGGTTACAAACTTTGTTTTTATTGGCTGGAAAATGGCGGGTCACTTTTTCTTTTTAGAAATGCTTATTTACCACCTGGAGAAGCAAGGGGACAATATTTTTTTTTAGTTTTTTTCAGAGATTACCTCTCTAACATCAATCTAGTGACAGAGTGAAGAAATATGTTAAAAATGTATTGTTAGAAAAGTTACATATAGCAGCTTTAAAGAGTCTGGTGACTTTTGTCCTTTATTTCTCATACTTACAGAGTTTGTGATCTAGTGGTAGCAGGTCTTTGGTTTGTTCGCTGAACCACGTGGCCTTTCCACAAGGCTCACAGGCCTAACGATGGTGGCTGTGGCCCAGCAGTGCAGCACCCAGATCAGCAGTTATTAGAACAGAACTCACGGTCTCAGCAGCCTGCAGCAATCAGATCTATTATCCGAAGAGGTTTGCTCACTAGATCCGATGAAGCCCAGTTAGCACAGCACGTAGCTCCAGCACAGCACGTAGCTCCAGGCGCAGCTCCGACGCCAGCCCAGCCCCAGGCGGCGGTCCCCCGGCTCGCCCACGGCGCTCGGCCCAGCTCGAAGCCCCAGGCGGCGGTCCCCCGGCTCTCTCACGGCGCTCGGCCCAGCTCGAAGCTCCAGGCGGCGGTCCTCCAGCTCACCCACGGCGCTCGGCCCAGCCCAGCTCCAGGTGGCGGTCCTCCGGTTCTCCCACGGCGCTCGGCCAAGCTCGAAGCTCCAGGCGGCGTTCACGGCGCTCGGCCCACTCACAGCGCTCGGCCCAGCTCGAAGCTCCAGGCGGCGTTCACGGCGCTCGGCCCACGTGTACCACCGCGCTACCACTGTAGCGTGCTTTGTTGTATTCTTTCGCTGCAACAAAGCACCTCCAGCGTGCTGGCCCGCTTTTCTTCGTAACAACCAGCGTATTTTCGACCCGTCAGTATTATCCAATTTCAGGCCTGTCTCCAGACTCCCATTTGTTTCTAAACTTCTAGAGAAAATAGTTGAGTCCCAACTAAAGTGCTTCCTGGAGGATCACGCTATCCCCGAGCTATTCCAGTCTGGCTTCAAATCCCTCCACAGCACTGAGACTGCCCTACTGAAGGTTTTTAACGACATCTTTCTATCCACAGATACTGGTGACTCTGTGCTGCTTGTCCTATTGGACCTCACATCCGCTTTCGACACCATCGACCATGAGATCCTCATTGCTAGGTTGGAGCAGTGGGTGGGCATCTCAGGATCAGCCCTAAACTGGTTCAGATCCTACCTCTCTGACAGGTCTTTTTGTGTGTCCATCAATGATTTTACTTCTGCAGTGGCGGCTCTTAAATGGGGGGTTCCGCAGGGGTCCATCCTGGGTCCTCTCTTGTTCTCCTTATACCTGCTGCCACTCGGTGCTATCTTCCGGAAACACAATATACCTTTCCACTTCTACGCTGATGACTGTCAAATCTACTTCCCCCTAAGACAAAATGGTACAGGCTCTATTCAACCTCTGCTCGACTGCCTGGCTGACATCAGGGACTGGATGGCTTTAAATTTCTTAAGCTTCAATGATAAGAAGTCTGAAGCCATATTGTTCCTTCCCAATGACACAACCTCAAACCACTGCATTGACCTGTCTGCTCTACCCCTGTCCGAAAAACAAAAAGTCAAAAATCTGGGAGTGATAATGGATCCTTCCATGAAACTCAACAGTCATGTAAACATGATCGTCAAATCCTGTTTTTTCCAGCTGAGGCGTCTGTCTAAGCTGAAGCCCATATTATCCAAAAAGCACCTGGAGACAGTGATTCACGCATTCATTACATCTAGGCTTGATTACTGCAATTCACTTCTGTTTGGCGTCAGTCAAGCCACCATTGCACGATTACAACTGGTTCAGAACGCAGCTGCCCGATTTTTAACCAGCACACGCAAAAGAGAGCACATTACACCAGTCTTGGCCTCCCTTCACTGGCTACCGGTTCATCTTCGAATCCAATTCAAAATTCTCATGTATGTCTACAAATCGCTGAACAGTCTCGCCCCCGCCTATCTCTCGGATCTGATACACCCATATGTTCCTCCACGTGCTTTGAGGTCAGAGGATCAGGTACTCTTAATAGTTCCAGAAACTCGCCTTAAGCGCAGGGGTGACAGAGCGTTCTCTGTAGCAGGCCCAAGACTCTGGAACGAGTTACCGCTGCTCATCAAACAGGCCCCCTCCCTCTCGGTTTTCAAATCCCGGTTAAAAACTCACTACTACTCCATCGCTTTCAATGCCAGCTGATGTGTACTGGATCGTTTGATTTATGATCTGCAATGTTTTTATGTTTTTCGTGTTGTACTTCATTGTATGTGTTGCCTGTTGCGTGTTTGTTTGTCCAGCACTTTGGTGGACTTGTTCCTGTTTAAAGTGCTTTATAAATAAAATGGTATGGTATGGTATGGTATTTTCCGGTTTATTTGTTAACGAAGCCCGCAGCTACGGCATCCGGTTACGGTGACCCAGCTCGGTTAGCTTTGATTAGCCCGGTTTGTAGCTACGCTAGGCTAACTCTCTGCAAAAACTCATGGACACGTTGGCTTGTAGATTCATAATTCTGGATCGCATGTTCCAGTCCAATTTCCGCAGCTTTTTCAGCGCTCCTCTCTGCACATCCAGCGCAAAAAACTGCAAGTACAAGCTCTCCAAATACTCCTTTGGAGGTAGTACTGGCAGGAGCCCGATTAAAAACGTCCTCTCTGCTCAGCCGCCATCTTGGAACATGTTTTTTGAGTGAGTGAGTGGTAATGCAGTACGTGAGTGGTAATGCAGTACTGTACATGTATATGGTGCAGTATGTAGGTATATTTCGACTTACGTCAAATTGGTTTACAATACGTAGGAAAGGATCTACATCGTAAGTCGAGGACTACCTGTACTAAAACATTAATATGTCGACTTACGTCAAAAATCGGTTTACGATACGTAGAAAAGGATCTACATTGTAAGTCGAGGACTACCTGTACTAAAACATTAATATGTAACTAACAGCTGCACAAATAAAAACTGAATTGAATTTATCTAAAAAAGCTAAGTCTGAATTGAATTTAAATTAACACCACCGTCCTAAATGTTTACAGTTGCTAGTTTTTAACAACAAAATGTTTTAAAACTTGTTGGCGTATTGCTAATGAAAGAAAATTGTTCAGTCAGCAACATGTACGTAGCTAACAATGGCTAAATGTTAACAGTTTTTATTATGTAGCAAGCATACCAAATATATTTAGTCATTACCAGCCAACAACAGAACACTAATGGACTTTAATGGGGTCAAGTATTCAACCTTTATTTATACAGGTTAATCCCATTGAGTCTCTGGGACTCATTAACAAGAGGGACCTGAATATAGAACCATGTAGCTAATGAGAGCAAAATACAAAGTATGTTTATTGTTGTTTGTTTGTAACTTTAAAATTTACATTGTTAGCATGTGGCTAATGGCTTTAGTTCTTTGGATGCAAATAACAAACTGAGTTGTTACAGAGTTCCTGGACAGCCAGTTAACAAAGATGTTTGCATGTAGCTAACAGCACTATTGTTAGCTTATAGCTGGAAGTAACACTTTGCAACCATGAATACAAAGGAGTGTTAGAAAAAGGAGAAGCCTGATAAAAGGACCGGCTCTGGGTATCGGTGTAAAAACTTTTCCAAGGGCAGCTCTTGGTAATTCTGCCTCTTGTGTCCTCAGGGGCCTAACTGTGCTTGTGCTTCACCTTTTTTCACCTCCATATTTTATTTCTGCAGCTTTCATGTAAAACTGCAGATGCTGCGTAACTGGCCTTGATCACCTTAGACAACTAGAACGAGATCTGCATTTTAAAGGAGATTAGTGCCTTTAGTATCAAACTACAGTAGTTGAAGCCAGTTGGTTCATGTCTGGCTTTTTCTTAAAATTTATTTATTATTATTATTTTTTTTACGAGTTATTTAGTGTCTGAGCTTTTGTAAACAAACAAGCCAGTCAGCAAAAATTCCTTCTAACATCTCAGACATGTTAAAGCAGTTTCATGCAGAAATGGATTGAGGATATTTCGAGTAGAGGGCTGTAATCAGCGGATAAAACGACACAAATAGAAGCCGTTGTAAAATCTAGCCTCTCTGAGAAAGGTTGCTTGATCTTTTTGTCCGTGTTTCCATTTGAACGTCAGCATTTCAAGCGTAGATACACGTCTGCGCATGTAAATCCAGACTTACTAGCTTGTTTGTCAGCTGGCAGACAGGATTATGATGGTCTGAGTGGAAACGCTGTTTGATGAAGGGCTGAGGTGTTTGTAAGTGCTTACAGAAAGCAGTGGGATGGAGAGAACCCCCATCCAGCTGCTCTGTCTGGGTCACACCTGGAACAGCTGTCTAAACAGCCCTGCACTGTTTTGCATGGCTGCGCCTGTGAACGTGTTGGTATTCACAAGTGTGTGCGTCTCGTCTGGTTGATGTCTTGTGTGGGAAACAGTTGTTTCATTGTTCATCAACACGTCTGTGTGATGCATTGTCACTTGTAATGCAAATAAATATCCCTACACTTTTTGTTATTGCCACAGGCCTTAACGTGCAGGTGGTCGCAGTGTTTGTTCATCATCCCTCAGCAAATACCCCATGAATCACTGATCAGATTTCATTCAAATTCCTAAAGTTACCATTGGGTGTACATATACAACTGATTGTCTTTCGGAGTAAACCTGATTACAGATTGATGCCATCGATGACCTTAGTCAAGACAAAAATGACCATAAAATAGTTCACTTTACATATATTGAGCTAAAGTTTGGCGTGGTGGTAGGTGAGATTAATCCCCAATACATCCCTCGAGCACAGATTGCAACGTTTTACTTGTTTAAAATGTTGAATTGTTAGGATTAGGATAAATCTACATGGCAGTGTGTCATCATGTTGGAGAATAATGGGTGAAATCTGTACATCCATCCATCCATCCTCTTCTGCTTTATCTGGAGTAGGCCTTGGGGTAGCAGCTTGAGCTGAGATGTTTACACATCTTTCCACAAACTCCTCTTTTACCTCTTCTGGGAGAACTCCAAGGTGTTCCCAGACCAACTAGTCTCTCTTGTAAATGAGTCCTTGCGGCTCAGTGGGACTAACCTGCTTAAATAAAG
>JBBPBX010010908.1:30478-44587 GCA_038048925.1 Garcialebias charrua | reverse complement strand
GTACCGTATTTTCCGCCTGAAAAGTCTCACCTCTCTATAAGTCACTTTGTCCAATTATTGGCAATAAATTGGAAAAATCCATAAACATGTCGCACCTTTATTTAAGTTGCATCTATTATGCGTCACCGCTACGCGACGCGTCAGCGCCTCATTTGCCCTGCTGAATGATGACCACAGAAGCATGCACGGAAGGACTTTTAACAGGATTAACACGATAAAAGCAATTATTTGTTTGCTGAAAATTATAGCAAAGATGTGTCTTAGCTTAACCGTTCCTTAATAAATTCACGTAATGGTCAAATCTGCTGGATTTAAATTGTTTCGCTTTGACGTCTTCCAAACGGTTGCGCGCGCTGCGAAAATAAATTATAAATAAATTGAATTTTAGCTCAAACAACTTCAACAGCTAATAGTTTGTAAATGACCACCAAGTAATTACTTTCTGTAAGTTTAAATTAAATCTGCCGTGTGGTTTATGAGCTATTTGCTAAAAAGTACCCGGAAAAACAACGAAGCTAGCCGCTGCACATTTACGAAGCTAAAACATTGAATTTTATCTCAAATGTCTCATACAGGTAACAGTTTGTAAATGTCCACCTAGTAATTACTTTCTGTAAGTTTCAACAAAATCTGTCCTGTGGTTTCGTAGTTCATACCTCCAGAGCAGGAGGCCGGGCAGCGACAGAGTGAGTCCGACCAGAGGAGGCTGCCGTCGGACACATGAGGTGGGAACGGTCGGCGTACCCTAGCGGACAAAAGTTATACTGCACCCCTAGCGGCCGAAAGTGGTACTGCACCAATTTTTTGCCAAAATGAAAAACGGTCATATCTGAGCCAAAAATTGGTCTAAAAATATGGGGAAAAAATCCATAAACAAGTTTCACCTCTCTATAAGTTGCAGGGCATGCATATTAGGCAAAAAGGTGTGACTTATAGACCAGAAAATACAGTATATCCTGGGTCTTCTCACACCACTCCTTGGATTGGGGCCAAGATGGTGTAGTGGCAGGGGAACCGACTTGGGACCCGAAGGACCCAGGTTCGAACCCCAGTCACGGCATAACTTGTGGTGTGTTTGAGCAGCACATCTCATCCCAATTGCTCCCCGGCGCGCTTTCTATAGCTGCCCACTGCCCCACCTGGTGGTGATTGGGCTAAATGCAGAGTCAAATTTCGTCTTGTATGGAAACATACACAGATGACAAAAATGTGACATTATTATTATTATTATTATATTATTTTAAAATGCTATACCTCTTACCTCACCTGTGCCATGGTAAAATCTGGATTTCATGCTAATTCTTTGTGCTGCTAAATGGCACCAATTAAGAATTACAAGCAAAACAAACCTAACTAATTTTAAATAAACTGCAGCTGGACAGACTCTGGTTGGTTGGCGGCGCACTTTGAGCCAATAAGCGCAGTCTTTTAGTGAACCAAACCTCTGGTGCTCATTTTCCCCCTCAAGTCTTACTATTTTTATGAAAACCATATGAGACTCTCGGGAAGCCTGGGGGCAGGCGAATCACCTGCTTGTCAGAAGTCAGGTCTGAGACGGGCTATCTGAGCTCCGGGGCACATTGCTCACATTGCTGGGCATGTCTGCGAAGCACAGATGGCTTCAACCCAAACCTCCTAAAAATGCCGTTATATGAGGAAACGAAGATGGCGAGGCAGTGATGTGTGTGTTTGGAGGCCCAGTCTTGTTATACAACAACTGTAGTCTATTAGAGACTGCGCCAAAAGCTTACAGCGCTTACACGATCACCTGCCATGAAAGACTTTGAGTCATCCTTTAAAGCATTTAATTGCAGCTATTTCCTCATTGCGTTGTGAAAGCAGCGGTGTGCGCTCCCCAGTGCAAGTACAACCCTGCAGAAAGCCTCAACCAGTGTTCAACGTTCGGTTTGACCTGCGTGAGGCAGTAGGCGGGAGGGGTTTACTCCATCCGGACGGTGTGAAGCAACAACCCATCAATCAGGACTCTGCCCTGACTCCCCTGTGGTTGTAAGCTGCTGGTACTCCGTCATCACTGCAGCAAACCGTGACTGACAAGCTGCAATTTTTTTTTTCCTACAGGAAAGCGGTAGATGTTGACATAAATATTTCAGACTAAAGTGCTCTTGAACAACAAATACATTTGGTGGAGGAAATATTTATTTGGTTTCCTGCTGATTTTGTAGGTTTTGCCCCCCCCCTCCTCCACAAAAGAACAATCTCTTTTTTTCCCCCAAGTAGTTTAACTTTAATGGAATGAAACCAAAAAGAAAAACACGTTTCATAAGTTATGAGTTCGTTTGCAAACTGTTGAACGAAATAAGCATTTGGTATACCGTATTTTTCAGACTATAGGTCGCAGCTTTTTGCCTAATTTGCATGCCCTGCGACCTATAGAGAGGTGAGACCTGTTTTTCCCATATTTTTAGACCAATTTTTGGCTCAGATATGACCGTTTTTCATTTTGGCAAAAAATGGTGCAGTACCACTTTTGTCCGCTAGGGGACACTTCCAGAGAGTCCACCGACGGTTTCCAGCTCATGTTTCCGAAAAAAGCCTCCTCTGCTCGGACTGACTCTGTCGCTGCCCGGCCTCCTGCTCTGGAGGTAACTTCTGTTTGCTGTGTTTGTTAGCACATAAATAGCTCATAAACCACTCGGCAGATTTTTTTTCAGCTTACAGAGTGTAATTATATGGGTTTCATTTACAAACTGTTGACCTGTATGAGACATTTGAGATAAATTTAGATTTTTTATTTGTTTTTTAGAGACGGACTCGTGTCGTGTTAGCTTCGGTTTATTTCCGTGTATATTTTAGATAAATAGCTCATAAACCACTCGGTGGATATTTTTTCAGCTTACAGAATGTAATTATATATGGGTTTCATTTACAAACTGTTGACCTGTATGAGACATTTGAGATAAAATTTGATTTATTTATAATTTATTTTCGCAGTGCACGCGACCGTTTGGAAGACGTCAAAGCAAAACAGTTTAAATCCAGCAGATTTAACCATTCCGTGAATTTATTAAGGAGCAGTTAAGCTCAGGAACCCTTGTGCTATAATGTCAGCTATAATTTTTAGCAAACAAATAATTGTTTTTACCGTGTTAATCTTCTTAAAAGCCTTGCTGTGCACTCCTGTGGCAGACATTTGCAACAGAGCTAAACACTCGTCCACATTTCCGGGTTGTTTCAGCGGTGACGCGTTACGTCGGCGTGGGTGACGCGTTACGTCGGCGTGGGTGACGCGTTACGCCGGCGGTGACGTAGGTGCGATCTATATTAAGGTGTGACCTGTTTATGGATTTTTCCAAATTTTTGGCAATAATTGGACAAAACGACCTATATTCCTATGCGATCTATAGTTTTTTCATTCATTCAACCTTTATTTAGTCAGGTAAATCTTATTGAGCTTCGAGGGCTCATTTACGAAAGCGACCTGCTAACGAAAGCGACCTGCTAGGTCAGGAACATACGGTACAAAATGAGAGTTTCCCTCAGTCTGGAGCTCCATCTTGTGTTGTGGAGCTCAGATAAGAAAGGTGAAGGACCAGCTCACACGTGAAAGACCTGCAGGCAGCTGGAATCACGGTCACCAAGAACTGCTGTGATGGATTGAAGGTTTCTCTGCTTAAAAAGGCTCATGTACTCACTCTTCTGAGGTTTGGGGGAGAAATCTGTTGTCTGAAAAGACCAAAACTGAGCTTTTATCATCAACTCAACTTACCACAGTTGGAGGAGGAGAAACGCAGAGTATGACCTGAAGAATGCCCTCCCTACAGTCTGGCATGGAGGTGGAAACATTATTGTTTGGGGTGGTTTTTCTGCTAAAGGTACAGAATAGAATAGAATAGAATATATCTTTATTGGCATATTTGTACCGGGGTACAAAACATTGCAATTGGCGCACGCACCATCCTTGAGAGGGGACATGCGCACGGAAAGCCGCAACAGAAATTAATCCGCGCCGCCAAACAATCAGTTGAATGACTTCAACGCATCGAGTGGCCAATGCATTGTGTACCATACATTACAATCTTGAACAAAAACCCTTTCTCTTCAGTTAGAACACTGAAGATGGGTCGTCCAATACAACAATGACCAAAATATGCAGTCAACACAGGAGTGGCTAAAGAAGATGCTCTAAGGACTGAAGGCCGTGGAGTGGGCCAATTAGTCTCCAGACACCAGTCCTGTATTTGTATTTTACATCGCTTTACAATGTAGCTTTTTGTTTTGTTTTATATCTTTTTTTCTATTTACTTTTCATTTTATATGATCATGTATTGCTGGTTGTGACTTGTCTTCTTTGTTTAAAACAGGTCTCTCTTGTAAGAGTCCTCGAGACTCAATGAGACCAACCTGTAGAAATAAAGGTTGAATAAATGATATTGGGAGGATACAGCGACTGCCGATAACAGATATAATGGCTGGAAATTTTTGAGCTTTGTCCACCAACAAGAATCCAAGAAAACAGCGAGTGAAACGGGGCTTGTTTATTTAGCGCAGCTGTTAGCAACCATGAAGCTAAGCTAATCAGATCCACGCTATACCTAGTCCCACAGTAGGTTTACAAGTGGAGCACTGGTCATAGCAGTCTTCCTAACCTGTGTTTACATTTCCTATCCTCCACTATTCACCATAAAAAATTATCAAGTGTTACAAAAATATAGATTAAACAAAAAAAAAGCCCTTCGCTGTTCATTGTTTCAACAGTCAGTTGTGTTGAAGGTCTAATTAATATGGGCCGCAGGTTTTTTCATTGCAGCAAAGTAGATTTTAGTCGAACAATACATTTCCCTGAGGACGACAAAGATAACGTTACTTGCTCAGATATATGTTACCTCTACATTAGATTGATCTGGTTAAAGTTTTACAAGACTATAGCCTATGCTAGGTTATCTAAACATTAGCTTGCTAACTTGAGGCACGTAGTTAATGACAAGCGGGTCCGAGGATTGAAGATAATTTGTTGATGTGTTTTACAGATCAGTTAAAATAAACTGCTCATGCTCTTTTAAGTAAAATGTGCTACACAGTGGCTCTCTGCTTTGTCTGCCTTGAATGTGAAACTTAAAGGTGATATGGTTGTAGGTAACACTTTTTGCTCCAGCACCTTTAACTCACAGAATTTTTGAGCTAGAGTTTTCAAACTTTTATACAAAATACCCACATTTGTTTACTACAAATGGCACCAATTCAAACCTCTGCAAGAATATCACAGACCTCATGAGTTCATGTCAAATACATGGTGGTCCTTTGTTACAACCTACCCCGCTACCGGGGTAGGTTGTAACACCTGCTGGGGTAAGTTGTAACAATTAGACAAAAGAAGCAAAAACAGAGGCCACACCATGTGATATGCTTCAAAAAGAGGTTTACTGAATTAAAAGAACAATACAAGAACAATGTCTCTCTCTCTGTGACTGACCATAACTCAAATATACTGTTTGTGTGTGTGCATGTGTGTAAATTATTCTACTAGAACAAACTTCCTTAACATGTAGGCCTATAATGCCTAAATATAATTTTCATTCAACCTTTATTTAGTCAGGTAAATCTCATTGAGCCTCGTGGACTCATTTACAGCGACCTGCTACAAACTAAAGAATCAATATATAATATAATGCCATATACAGTAATGCCATATAAGGCCTAAATATGTGTTACAACCCACCCCAACCCTGTCAGCCATGTTTAGCTAGCTGTAGTAGCATAGTGGTTTGAAATTAGCACGGGAAAATGCATCACATTTTGCCTGAGAAATTACACTTTCATCTAATGTAAGTCATATGGTTTTATCTGCAACAGTATAAGTACTAAACAAAATATAGTCATGGACAAAAAGTTTACTTTCTTACCTCAAAATCCATTTTTTCTCCTTAGTATCTGCATGTGCCTGTTTCCAGCCTTGACAATCACAATATGGGATTGGGGGGGAAGCGGGTAAACACTGAAATGATCATGTGACTCCTATCTTATCCCTGATTGGTGGAACTGGTGGTGTTACAACTCTCCCCATGTTACAACCATACCCAGTCTCCCCTATGATAACCTTGTAAATCCGGAACCTCGTAAGTAAGAGCGCTCGTAAATCGGGGACCACCTGTATATCTGTCTTTACTGATCTTTTATTTTACTTTTTTTTTTTTACTTGGCTTCAGTCCTTTATTTGTCTTCTTCCATGTTTGCTGTTTTCTTCCTCTCCTCCTTTGTCACCAGCAGCTTCTCTCAGAGCTCAGGTCAATGGCGCTCTGCTGAATGTATTGACAGGATAAAGTGGTTGTACTTAACAGTGTCTCGCTCTCATGACCGTCGCCAGGGGGGAAGAACGAGAGAGAGAGAAAGAGAAAGAGATTTTAGAGGAATGATTCTGCGTTTATTCATGCAGATGTACAATTTTCATGCATTAAACTGACATTTAGTCTTAGTTTAGTTTATTCATTCATTTTATAATAAAATACAAAACAATGCAGCATTGTACAACACATAAATAAATATACAACACATAAATAAAATGAAGGGTAGCCGTAAGGAGAAAAAAAATCTTATTTTAACTGCCCCCGCTTACAATCAATCAAATCAAACAACAATTAACTTTCATTAACTAAAAAAAAAGAAACAATTGACCATAATTAACCATAATTATTGAACTACAAAGCAACATACATAACAGTATTTCATTTATATTTTTGCAATAGACCATTTTTAATCATTTTCTTAAATGTAATCATTGTTGTTGCATTTTTTTATTTCAGTCTCCAACCCATTCCACAATCCAATTCTTTGAATTGAGGTTGACCGACCCTATATTTTGGTTTAATAAATACTTCTATTCCCTTGAGATTATAACAGCTTCGCCGTTTAACAAAACACATTTGGATATTTACAGGCAGTTCATTTTTATTAGCTCGATACATAATAAAATATTATAATCCACCAAGTCATGGAACTTCAATAATTTCAATTGATCAAATAAGGTGTTAGAAGGGTGACAATAATGTTTTCCAGTGATTATTCTAACATCTCTTTTTTGTAGCAAAGAAATCTAGGGTCTGTAAATGTTTTACATGCTTTACCAAGCAACAATACAATAAATCAAGTGTGGAACAATAATTGTATCATACAACAAATACAGAGCTTTATCATTCAACAAGTACCTGCCTCTGTATACTGCAATGGATTAAGCCATCTTTGTACTAACATCATTTATGCAATTTTTTCCACGTCAATTTATCATCGATGATAACACCCAAATACTTCACTTTTTAATTAACAGTTAAACAAGTGCTCCTACAGTTTCAGAGGTGTGACACTGTTAAATTATATAAATGTAAAAATATCAACAGTTAATCTAGTGTCATTAGTTTTAACTGCTATACTACTGTGCCGTCCAACTTGTTGAACAGGTACTGCCCACGCTTTCTTAGGAAACCTGAGTTCAAAATGTTGCTTTTACACTAACCATGGCTAAATGCTGATATGAAACTGTGGAAAAAATTACACAACTTTAACTTTTAGGCCATACGTAGTCCGATTTCAACATTTTATTTTAAAACTAACAGAAACAAAAGCTTTTTTTTTTTTTTAACTGCAGCAAATGTGTTAACGTCAGCCCCTGGGACTGAGCTACCTGTCTGATAATTAAGACGCCGCCTCATTTCTCCCTCATTAGTGCTAATTTGCCTCCATCGCCCTTTGTTTGCTGTTCAGTCTCTCCCTGATTATGAAGAAAACAAACAAACAAACAAAAAGACGTTTCTTCGGTTAGTTTGTTTTCCCTGCTTCAATGTTTCTTCTGCGGCGGAGAAATTAAATTTGATAAATGAGTCAATCTTTAAATATTAATTATGTATTAATTACATTCACAGGGCAAAACAAACCTTGCTTAATGATTTATGAGCATGGGTCCCACTTTACTCCAGATTTCACTGTCCAATGAGAGTCATGAGAGAGGAGGGAGATGGAGGAGCTGGCAAATTAAAACAATGAAGCAAAACGCCATCAGAGAGGCTGCGGGGCTTTGTCAGAGCTGGAGCGCAGCTTCCAGGCCGTGGAAGAGCCAGTGGCGGATCTACCATTCAGGCGAACGAGGCCTGGGCCTGGGGCCGCCAATGAGCAGGGGCCGCCAATGAGCAGGGGCCGCCAATAAGCAGGGACCCCAGCCGTCACCTACATCCTTAACATTGCTCCTGCTTGTTAATGTACGTTTAACATAAAAATAATTATAGTTACGATGAAAACTATCTTTAAAAACGCAACAGAAAAAACGGTTGAGTTCTGTACCCCCCTACTAAAATGGACTATTCCGTCATGCGTCATGACGTCACCCACTAATCCAGGAAGTAGCTGTATGCTCGCTGCTGTTTTGTGTGAGAAGGAAGCGGGAGACAGGAGACAGAAAAGCGGAGCTGAAAAACGTAAAAAGCGTCAAAAAACAATAACGTATGTTTCTTCACTACCGAAAGTGACAACCTTTTTTAATGGGTCGAATTCTAAAACTTCATCAACTGCTAATGACGGTCACGAGCGGCAGCGGCCCATTTAAAAGTGTGGCGGAACCGGACATCAGGATCCAGGCACCGAGGCAGTGACTCAAGATGAAGATGAAGTATTAAAGCAAGATGAGGTACGAGGTTTAGAAATTATTTTGTAGGTTGGGTAAAAGAAATCCTAACAGTAATCAGCTGAGACAACCACTATTTTCACGTTTTCTTTCTGTATCAAAATATTAAAAGATATTCGACCTAAATCTTCTGAATTAAGTAGGAGAGAGGGGATTATATATTTTACCTACTTTAGCTCTCTGCCCTGCTTGCTTAGTATACAGTATTATTAAATTATTCGGACTTTACATTGAATAGAATAGATCTAAAATATTCCACAGTTATCTATAAAAAAAATTCTCAACCATTTTACAAAATATTTGACTGTTAAAACTTCATCAGACTATCATTGTTTTGTTATTTGGTCCATAGTCCCTCCATTAAATACATTATAAAGCACAACTTATAGCTTTCAGAGTAATGCAAAAATGTGTTTTTTAATAATGACAGGTTTGCTTTGGACAGAAATGCCACTGTTAGTTTAAAACAACAGAATCAAAAGGCTAGGATTGCTAAATTAAAATGTTATCTAAAATGTAAAAATTGATATAAATGAAAAGTGACATTCCCTGATGCATGCTCAATAATCCAGGTGGAAAAATCTGTGACATTATTTGAGTCATTTAGTTTACAGTAAGTCTTACAGTCTGTGTAAGTTTTAAGGTTTAAAAAGAAGTCAAAACTTCCAGTCTTAATTATGGAAACTTGGATAAATGAGAGCCTTCACATGTGTTAAATGTAATAATGTCTTATTTTTTCTTTTATTTCCTCCAACACTAACATTTGTTGTTTTTTCAGATGCAGTCTTTAAACATGCATCATTAAAGACCAGAAACAAGACAGAAGACAACTTTCATAGAAGTCCAGCTGAATAATCAAGGTAATTCATGATCACTTAATGCTGTAAAAAGTGTCTCATGCCTGGACATCTTGCTGTTCATATCGAGCCAGTGTGTGAATTCATCTCAAAATACCACATCTCAACTACACACACTCACTTTTTCACATTGATCTAACAACTGTTCCCTGTTACAGAATATGTAATATAACGTTAAAAGAATTAAAGTTGTGAAAATCTTATAATTTAGGAAAATATATTTCTACTGTATTGCTCACATCTACCCTCTCTATTTGTTTGTGTTTATTTAGTGTTGTTGAATTTTGGTGTAAGACTTGATTTAGAGCCTTTTATTGCAATAATAAAACATCCATCCATCCATTTTCTTCCTCTTATCCGGGGTCGGGTCGCGGGGGTAGCAGCCTAAGTAGGGAGGCCCAGACTTCCCTCTCCCCAGCCACTTGGAGCAGCTCCTCTGGGGGAATCCCAAGGCGTTCCCAGGCCAGCCGAGAAACATAGTCCCTCCAGCGTGTCCTGGGTCTTCCTCTGGGTCTCCTCCCGGTGGGACATGCCCGGAACACCTCACCAGGGAGGCGTCCAGGAGGCATCCTAACCAGATGCCCGAGCCACCTCAACTGGCTCCTCTCGATGTGGAGAAGCAGCGGCTCTACTCCGAGTCCCTCCCGGATGACTGAGCTTCTCACCCTATCTCTAAGGGAGAGTCCAGACACCCTGCGGAGAAAACTCATTTCAGCCGCTTGTATCCGAGATCTCGTTCTTTCGGTCACAACCCAAAGCTCATGACCATAGATGAGGGTGGGAACGTAGATCGATCGGTAAATTGAGAGCTTTGCCTTTTGACTCAGCTCCCTCTTCACCACGACAGACCGGTACAGGGCCCCTTTACAAAGGTTTGCCTGGGGCCCCCAAATGTCTAAGTCCGCCACTGGGAAGAGCCACACTGCAGGAATCTAACACCAACACGTCAAAATGTAAAAACATGACCAGACTTTGTTCAAACACGTTTTAAATCTTTTTTGACCTCTGGTCTCTTTGATATGATGATAGTGGCCCTGAGGTGGAAATGAACATGTGAAAAAAATGTAATTACATTAAAAAAATTAAAAATAAATAATAATAATAATAATAATAATAAAATTATATATACGGTATATAAAAAACAGAATTACATTAGAAAAAAAGAAAAAAGAATTGCATATGAAAAAAATACAGAATTGTATTAAAAAACAGAATTACATTTGAACAAACAGAATTACATTAGAAAAAAAATATATAAAAATATCAGAATTACATTTGAAAAAACAGACATTCATTCATTCATTCAACCTTTATTTAGTCAGGTAAATCTTATTAAACCTCATGGGCTCATTTACGAAAGCGACCTGCTAAAACTAAAGAACGATGAACAGCAATGGTAGAATTTCCTTAAACAATAAACAAACAATAAACAATAAACAATAGAAAACAAAAAAGAGAAAAAACAAAAGAAAGAAATACTCCTTTTTTTTTAAACAAAGTATCAAAAAAACGAGCAAAACATAAGGTAGACGTATAAAATCAAAGACATATTTAAAATAACAAAAATACATTTGAAAAAACACAACAAAAACACAACAACATTAAAAAACAGAATTGTATTAAAAAAACAGAATTATGTTTAAAAAATACATTTAAAAAAGAACAACAAAACACATAAAGAACAGAATTACATAAAAAACAGAATTACATAAAAACAGAATTATATACAAAAAATACATTTGGAAAAAAAAAACAGAATTATAGGCTATATTTAAAAAACAGAATTACATAAAAACAGAATTACATAAAAAACAGAATTACATAAAAAACAAAGAATTACATAAAAACAGAATTACATAAAAAACAGAATTACATAAAAAACAAAGAATTACATAAAAACAGAATTACATAAAAAACGGAATTACATTTAAACAAACAGAATCACATTAAGCCAAAGCAGAACCTCTGTGTGTGCGTGTGTGTGTGTGTGTGTGTGTGTGTGTGTGTATGTGTGTGTGTGTGTGTGTGTGTGTGCGCGTGTGTGTAGGCATGCACTGTACATATCAACCATCAAGACGCTTTCCGGGTCACACATGTCGGTGAAATATAAAAATCTAGATCAAATGAGGTCATGGGGCATTTTACAAATGTTTTGATTTTTTTAATGCGAGGATAATGTGAAAAATGCAAAAAACATGGCTGCGTTGTATTCTTTTGAATACCTCATGAAAATGAATAATGAAATGTCATTTTAAATTTATTTTTCTTGGATTCTCAATTAAAAAGCAACGGAACAAATGGTACACGGACACCACACCTTTTGTGAGTTTGTATATCTTGTTACTGTACAATGATCTGTTGTTCTGTTTTATGTTGTTCATAAAATTTTAAAAAATAATAAAATTAAAAAAACACCACTTCTGCTTCGGCTTTATATAATTCAGTTTTTTCAACTGTAGAAACTTTTTCTTTTTTTTTTCCCCAAATGTTCATTTACACCTCAGGGCCACCGTAGAAGTGTGACGTCCCCTGTGCATCAACTGAACATATTTAAATCCCCATTTCTTACATTTAAAACCACAGACACAATCTAAAAAAAAAACTAAAAAAAAAACTCATGTTCATGTTGAGACCATGTCAGTGAACAGTTTGACATTTATTTCACATGATCTAAAATTGTTACATATATTTTTTGTATATTTTGTTAGTATTTACTAAAATTCATTCTAAGCAATCTATTAAACTTTATCATATGAATTAATTTAGTCTTAATGTGAATATTCTTTAATTTGGACTGTTTAGGTACAAATAAAAATGCACACATTTGTTAACATAATTTTGTGTTCTGTTTTTTTAAAGGATTTGTGAGCTTTTATTTTGAAAACAATTCCCGCCTTCCTGTGTCTCCTGAAGGACTCGGTCTGTTCGCAGTATTATATCTCAGCGGCCATGTTGCGTGCATTTAGCCTCTCGTTAGCGAAGAGAACAACAACAATGTAAAAAAAAAAATTTATTTATTGAAAAATGAAAAGGTATAACTTGATCCTCCGATAAGAAATCGGGGATAAACAAGCGTAAACACTTTTGGTGTGGACGTTAAGGCAACAGTCTACAATCTGTAAGATATTGACTACCCACCAATACTCCACACAACCTTTAAAAAGAAAAACACATAAAAATTAAAAAGTTCTACAAAATTTAAGATGAAGTTAAAATAAAGGACGACGAGGGAACGAGAGCCGTGTGAGAGTCGAGCCATCTGTTTCATGACTCCATCGTGTCGGTGGAGACAGCGTTGTGTACCTGCGTGAGTGTGTGTGTAGGTGTGTGTGTGTGTGTGTGTGTGTGAACTGATGTTCATTTACACACTCTGTCACAAGGGGATGACAGCCTCTAGCTCTGCTGTTACACACACTTATCACCTGTTCCCCTGATAGATGGCTGCCTCTTGAGCACCCCCCCCCCACACACACACACAGAGACTCACACACACACACAGAGTGAGACTCCCAATGCTAATAAATATTTCAAAGGCGGAAAGTTTAGTAAACAAAGGTGTGTGTGTGTGTGTGTGTATCTGCGGTTCTGAGCGTTGCCTTCCTCTCTTCTCGGCATTCTTCTGTTTCTTGGAGCCCAACTCGCCTCTGAAACTTGATCCTGTGGTCTTGCAAGGGTACAAGGGCAAAGGCGGTGAGCAGCCAGAGACAACACACAGAGGCACTGCAGAGTTCAGATCATATACAGGTAGTTCCCTCTGTAGAGATCCGTGCACACTGGGGGGTGCCGAGGACGACCAGAGACAAATCCAGAGTCCTGAAATGACAGAATGTTTATTCAGCTGGGCTCCTCTGAAAAGTCTGTGGAAATCCCTCAGTAGAAGGGTTGGGGGCAAGGTGGGTGAGCATCGGGTTTATAAAACTTTCCAGGCGTGTTGAGAAAAGACGGCCTGTCAAGGCCAGTCAGGGATCCATTATTCAGATAAACACAATTGTTTTGGGAACAGGCAGAACTTTAAAGTGGACCTCAGATGTTTTTTTTTTTAATTTTTATGGTATGTCTGTGTGCTATCCAGACCCTGTTCATTCAATTTAATACACAAAATAATTCTTAGATAATAAATTATACCCTTTTTAATTCTGCCATTTCTAACTTCCGTTCTAAACGACCTGTTTATGATAATGAGCTCTGAAGTCCACGCCCGTCAAAACTCTGTTTACATTAACTCCACCCGCTGTAACTGCCAGTATCTCTAATATGTTGTTGTTTTAAAATTAGCTCTTTTTTTTATTTCTCATTTGACTTACTGTTAGTGCTAGCTTGAGATAACTTACCAAAAGCTGTCTGTGTGCACCGCCATTAGCTGCTTCTTTTATCATGCCCTCCCGAATCCGAGGCTAAAATTAGCTCTTCCTCCTCCTTCGGTAACAAACAGCCTGCGTAGCTCCGCTAGTTGCATGTGGCGCTTCGATCCGCTGTTGCATCCAATCCAGACACACACAAAGTTCACCGAGTGTTTCCAGTTAATTTATACGTATGAGGCAACCTCTGACCGGACCCACACGGTCCTCAAAAGCCAGCAGCTCCCAGCAGCCCTCACCCCGATCTCTCTGAAACAAAAGGCTTAAA
>JBBPBX010010908.1:0-30147 GCA_038048925.1 Garcialebias charrua | reverse complement strand
AATAAAACATTCTGGTTTTACTCAAGATGTGCTGCTGGCTGGAGCAGGGCAAGCCCCTAGCCCCCATGGGGCTAAATAAATGAATAAATAAATTAAGGACCGCCGGGTCAGCTCCTAAACTGCTCGGCAACCGTGACGTCTTTTATACTGAAGTGGGTTGAGCCGCACCAGGGGTTGCTAGGTGAGGGGCTGGACTAAAGGTGCGGGGTGGGTTGTCCTACGGTTTGTGACGTCACAAACCGCAGGAAGTGAGAACGAAACGTTTCTATCACAGACAAATAAATCTACTTAGAGTAAATAAACCACTGGGTGCATTTTTTGGCACTAGGACTGTTTTTTTATGAAGTAAATACCCAAAGTTGTGTAAAAAAACATTAAAAAGTGAATTTTGCATGTGTGGTCCCCTTTAATGACATCTACCTTCAGTCTGTCATGGTCCACTCACTTCTGAAACATCCAAATTAAATGACCATACCAATGGAACGTGCCTGAGAATAATCCCCGAGATCTAATCCATTCTGTCAAAAGTCTGGGTTTTCGAGACATGAACCAAGCCATCATGTAAGGCAGGCAGCCTGACCTGGTCCAGATTTGCTGCCGACGACTTCCTTGTTTGTTGATAGACCAGGAACCAGCCAAATCCAAAAAGCAGGAACCAGTTATCATAAATCCAATTAAATATGCGTCCTTAAGATCCACAGATGACAGCAGAGATAGACACGTCATCAAGTCTTCCAAGTCGATGAGATATCCAGCTGTGTGCATGCCAACAGGGCAAATCGGCTCGCCTACAGCCTGTCTTCTCTTTGAAGAAATGTTATCAGTTGTGTTGAGGGACCAACTGACCAAATTGAAGTCCATAGTTATGATTTGGAAGATTTTGTAGAAGAGAGGCTCTCAGACAGTTTCACAGACGAGACAAAGCAAAAGCAAAGCGGAGACCGAGAGGAGACGTCCGCCCTTGAGAAGAGCAAGTGTTGAATGTTTGGTACTTTAATGTGCATGTGGTGTCATTTATGAGTTTTATTTCCTTAATGCTTGTTTACCTAATTTTATTTTAATGTCAGAAGTTTCATAAAAGTGAAGAGTCTAGCCTTGGCTGTCTAACTCTTTTCATCGTTCCTGCCTCGAAGCTTCTGTAGATTGGTGCTACATGGAGGAGGTGAAGATGATCTAAGGAGCAAAAGAAAGCAGCTTTGGGAGATTACTTCAATTTTAAATTCTCATTTTTTAATAAGGAGTTATTTAAGTTACAGTAATCTTTATTCTGATCCTGTATGACAGTACTGTATTTACATCTTTTTGAATTGGGATAGCTTTGTGATCTGTCAGTATTGTTGGTTCTATAGAAGCACATTTCCCTTTGACAGGAAATCAGCCAGAAATACATGCAGGCAACTGTTTGAACAGCTAAGTGGCAGCCGAGGGGGGCTACGTGTAATTTCTTAATTCAAGATATTTAATGTCATTCTGACTAGTCATAATTATAATTGGGATATCTTGAGTTGTAATTATGGATGCTTGATCAGATATCTTGAATTGTTATTCTGACTAGTCAGAATGTAAATACAGATATCTTAAATTAGCATTCTGCACAGTCAAAATGTAATTGTTCTTAGTCAAAACTAATTTTTAGATATCTAAAATGTAACTACATATAGTCGGACCAATTGATTTTATGTTAAAATGGCTGCCATTAAAAAAACACAAATATCCAGTTAAGGTTGTTCTTCCTGTCATCAGCTGTTGTTTTAATCCACAGAAAATTATTTAACGAATGTGTATAATTGAGACTTTTAAAGAAAACGGAACCTGCAGCAGTTTGTTCACGATCATGAAATGTTTTTCGCTTCACTTTGTCCCATTTCATTTCAGCAAAGAACAACACATGAAATCTGTTTGTGAATTAATATTTTTATTGGCTCTGAAAAGACTCGTACAGATGTTCACAGCTGCAAAATGCCGTGAAGATGTTTTGAAAACAGCAACATCCAAGTGTTTTGTCGTCTTTGTGTTGAGACATAAAGTTATGAGAAAAAAAAAGAAGTGGAGACATGATGACATTTAAGACTCAGAGGACTAAAACCTGACACGTCACAATCAACAACCGTTTCTGCCTCTTTCTCTTAGTTTACTTTTAATCTGGTTCTAAATTATTCTGTTATTTTTATTCAGTGTTTCTGTCCATTTTTAAATTAAGTGCGCCATAAGGTCATTGGGGTGTTGAGATGATGTGGTGTTTTCCCCTTGATTGAACTTTTTGCGCTCTAGTTTTCCGTGCAATTTTTTGCACAGTGACGTCTCAGTCCAGTTTAATTTATTATAAATATATGAATGAATTAGAGAACAGTTCAGATATGTATATAAAACCTATTATTTATTTATTTATTTCACGCTTTCTTTGGTGACAGGGTATTAGTTTTAAAACTTTTGTCTTTTCATTTTAAATAGTTTCTATCTGCATGTGTGCATTCATATAAAAAAAATATATATATATATATATATATTTAAACTGTTTTGTGGGTTTTTCTCAGTTCAACTAAATTATTTCTCTTTATTTGTAACACATTTTAAATAAATTTCACTTGAACGCGTCTTTCAAAGTTTGCAGGATTTGAAACGTTTGAGTTAACTGTCATCAAATTGATAAAACTTTTATAAAAAAATTAAAAACATTTTTGCAGTTTGATATTTATTTGAGGCAGCAGGAAAACATTGAAATAATTTTTTTGATAGATGATTGATTACCTGGAAACATAATGATCTGATTAAGTGTAAAACAGAAAATGGTGATAAAACAATCACTAGTTGTTGCTGGTTTAAACGCCTCAGCTGTCGGTGACATTCACATCCAGAGTGGAAATGAATTCATAGGTCATGGAGGAATTTATGATCACATTCAACCCTTTGTAGGTCAGACTGGGATCGGTAGCTTTGCCCCTTACGAAGCTGGTTTGATCCCCTTCATACATCAGGTTGTAGAGGGCTTCGTTACAGGGTGTACTCTGGTCGAACAGCCCCACAGCGAGCCAGCTGTCATATGTATTGTGATCGTAAGGATTGCAGAACATGACAGCCATCTTGTTTTCCATCAGATTGCCAGACTCCACGATGTCGTAGGTGAAGACTCCCTCCGTTCCACAGCAATTGTAGTCCGTCTTGGTGAAGAGACCGCTGCCACTTTTAGACGGGTTTAGCTTTGGGGGCAGAGCGGTATCATACTGTCCATGGTAAATGTAGGTCCTAGACAAAAAAGTGAATCAATAAATAAGTCAATAAAATCACACATTACACCACTGTGTTACAATTACACAACTTTAAAATATATATATACATTTTAATCCTTTTTACAGTCCATTTTTTTTATTGTACCCTTTATTCTGTCAGTGGTGCCTGAGCATTTCATTCTTTAAAATGTTCTATATTTCTGCATAAATATAACCTAAAACATCATCAGTTTTTTACACAAGTCCTAAAAGTAGAAAAAGAGAACCCAGTTAAACAAATGAGGCAAAAGACAATGATCCAGTATTGCATATTAGTGGTAAAAGTATGTGAACCTCTAGGATTATCAGTTAATTTGACGGTGAAATTAGAGTCAGGTGTTTTCATTCAATGGATGATGATCTGGTGTGAGTGATCACCCCGTTTGATTTAAAGAACAGGATCGATCAAAGTCTTCACAAAATACACTCCTATTCAGAAGGTGGCGGTAATGCACACCAACAAGCTGTTTACCAACCGCCAATAAAATTGACGAAGAAGAAGAAGAAGAAGTCTTCACAACATGTTGGTGGAAGTGGTTCATGGCAGGAACAAAGGAGATTTCTGAGGAGCTCAGAAAAAGAGTTGTTGATGCCCATCAGGCTGGAAAATGTTCCAAAAACATCTGTGAAGAGTTTGGACGCCACCAATCCACAGTCAGTCAGATGGTGTACAAATGGAGGACAATGGGCCTCATGCAAGAACCGTTCGTACACACAGATTTGTTCTTAAACTGTGCGTACGAGTGATTTAGGAGCATTTGTGGCATTCAACAATGTTTTCGTATTCTAAGATTTTTTTCAGATACGAACAAAATTTACGTGTGGTCCAGACCTGTCGTATATTTTACGAGCAGCAGTCTGCTGTTATCCAGACGGATTTTCTCCACTAATAACTTTATACTTCGTTATTTAGAAAATATTTTGGGTTTAAAAAAATCACGCACCATAATTATTCTTGACAATAGGTTATTCTGTTTGAATTAGAATTATAATTTTAAGTTTAATTTGTCTGGTGTGTCGCAGGTGCTTTGATCCGTGGATCAAAGCACCTTCACCTGACGCATTCCCATTCCTCAATCGGAAGCAATACCACTCCATAAATGTCCAAATTATATCTGATTCGAAATATAACCTGCAATGGTCAATGGGGCAAAATAAAATATAACCTGCTAAATGTGGTTACGCAATGGCCAGGAGGAGCGCAACCACACGCTTTGCGTGAGTGCAGCTACAGTGTGCGCTCTCAGGACATGATTACCTGCAGTGTTCCGTCAGTGAGGACTGAACTTGGAAAAAGGGCCTTCTCCTACTCTGCTCCTGCTTCATGGAATATCTTACAAAAAGATCTGAAGCTCTCGACCTTGACTTCTCTAAATGGTTTTCAGAATCTGTTGGAATCCTGGCAAAAACCAATGCAGATTTGTTCCTGTCTTTGATTTTATACGTCTACCTTATAATGTTTTGCTAGTTTTTTGATACTTTGTTAAAAAAAAAAAAAAACTTTCTTTTGTTTTTTTCTCTCTTTTGTTTTCTATTGTTTATTGTTTGTTTGTTTATTGTTTAAGGAAATTCTACCACTGCTGTTCATTGTTCTTTAGTTTTAGCAGGTCACTTTCGTAAATGAGCCCATGAGGTTCAAAAGATTTACCTGACTAAATAAAGGTTGAATGAATGAATGACTCATTTGTGCTGCAAAACAGTTGGCACGCGTCTTGCGCAAGGTGCGCATCGATGGCTGGCTTGTTGGTAACTTTTTAATTTGTAATTGAGGATTTGTA
Organism: Garcialebias charrua; assembly: GCA_038048925.1. NCBI lineage: Eukaryota > Metazoa > Chordata > Actinopteri > Cyprinodontiformes > Rivulidae > Garcialebias > Garcialebias charrua. The sequence continues at coordinate 25,103 of JBBPBX010010908.1, read as the reverse complement.
ATTATTCTCTGATCATTTACCTATAACTCACTATTTTCTGTTTGAATTAGAACCATAATATTAAATGCGACCCGACCCCGGATAAGCGGAAGAAAATGGATGGATGGATGGATATTAAATGCAACGACACAAATTGGTTAAATTAAATAAAGCGGCTTCACACCCACCGCCGCGGCCCGGACGGGTCGCGGACGAGTACGCGGGTACTCGGGGGCCGCGGCGGGTCACGGCCGAGCAGGACCGCCACGCCGCTGGGTACAAAGTTCCGTGGGCCGGCCGCGTGCCGAGGATCGCCGAGCGCCCCACGTCGACCCCCGTGCGCCTCCCGCACGTCGCGCCCGGGCCCACCCCCCCGTGCCCCGGGGATGGTCCGTGCGCGCCGCACGTTTGAGTGGGTCCTCGGCTTTAAAGCAGATTCACAGCTGACGCTGCTAAAAATTACAGATTTATTTATTTAGTTAGTTAGTTATTTACTCTGAGAGCAGAACTTCAATCTCCGCACCAGTAAAGTTCTTCTTTATACTTCTCGCTGTCATCTTTATGAATGGACACTTCCTGCTCTCTGAGGCAGGAAACGTAGCCTTATATGGTGTTTTGAGGGGTGGGAATTATGTAAATGACCTCTCCGCGTGCACGAGCAGGTGGATAGAACAGGTGCAATTCATCATATTTGCGCAGCTCATTTACACACTTTTCCTGAGGATAGAAGAGTTTGTTGAATCTGACGTGGCATGTTCGTACGAACGCTTCGTACGAACAAAAGTAAGAGAAATTTAGGATAAAAATACGAACATGTTCTTGCATGAGGCCCATTGTTCCCTCCCCAGGAGTGGTGGACCAACAAAGATCACTCCAAGAGCAAGGAGTGGAATAGACTGCGAGGTCACAAAGGAGCCCGGAAATTCCAACAGCTGAAGGTCTCTCTCACATTAATGTTCATGAGTCCACCATCAGGAGAACACTGAACAACAATTGTGTGCATGGTGGGGTTGAAGGAGGAAGCCTCTGCTCTCCAGAAACAACATTCTGCTCGTCTGCAGTTTGTTAAAGATCATGTGGACAAGCCAGAAGGTTGTTGGAAGAATCTAAAAAAGCTAAGTCTGGTCCTCTGGACATTCAAAAAATAAAACAAAACAAAGCAAAAAAAAAAATGTAGAAACGTTTCGTCTTTCGTCCGAAAGACTTCCTCAGTCTGAGTTGCTGTATTCAGCTCAGTCTTATAAATAGCACCCTCTCACAGTGTTGCACAACCAGTTGGCTGATGACAGCCTGAAACCAGTTGCTCACATGATCAAGGAGGGCCATCAGCCTAACAATGGATCATTAGCACCCTGATGGTTGTTTGCTATTCACAGAGGGCTGAGTGATACTAGCAATCACAGCATTGTAAGAGGGAGACAGCTGAACCCGGAGGCCTCCACCCCGGTTTAATGATGGACGGTTTCTTTTCACAAAGATGGCCTCCTTTACTCCTCTCTCAAACCATCGTTCCTCTCTATCAAGGATGTGAACATCTTCATCCTTGAAAGAGTGACCGCTGGCCTGGAGATGAGTGTAGACCGCAGAGTCCTGACCTGATGATGTTGATCTTCTGTGCTGGGCCATCCTTTTGGCCAGTGGCTGTTTAGTTTCCCCAATGTAAGACTGATCACAGCCCTCCTGACACTGAACAGCATACACAATATTACTCTGTTTGTGCCGGGGGACTGGATCTTTGGGATGAACTAGTCTTTGCCGTAATGTATTTTGGGGTTTAAAAGCCACTGGGACGTTGTGTTTAGAGAATAAACGTCTCAATGTCTCTGAAACTCCCGCAACATACGGAATGACCACTGGTCTGGGTCTGGGTTCCTTCTTTTCACCTGATGGCTGGCTGGAGTCCTGTTTGGGTTTCTTCTCTGCTTTCAGGAAGGCCCAGTTAGGATATCCACATTTCCCTAGAGCCTGTTTTGTGGAGGAGGAGTAAAGGAGGCCATCTTTGTGAAAAGAAACCGTCCATCATTAAACCGGGGTGGAGGCCTCCGGGTTCAACTGTCTCCCTCTTACAATGCTGTGATTGCTAGTATCACTCAGCCCTCTGTGAATAGCAAACAACCATCAGGGTGCTAATGATCCATTGTTAGGCTGATGGCCCTCCTTGATCATGTGAGCAACTGGTTTCAGGCTGTCATCAGCCAACTGGTTGTGCAACACTGTGAGAGGGTGCTATTTATAAGACTGAGCTGAATACAGCAACTCAGACTGAGGAAGTCTTTCGGACGAAAGACGAAACGTTTCTACATTTTTTTTTTTGCTTTGTTTTGTTTTATTTTTTGAATGTCCAGAGGACCAGACTTAGCTTTTTTAGATTTTTCTACCTGGATTATTGAGCATGCATCAGAGTATTTGTTGGAAGAATGTTCTGTGGACGGATGAGACCAAAGTAGAACTTTTTGGTTTAAATGAAAAGTGTCATGTTTGTAGAACGGACAACAGCATTCCTGCATAAGAACCTTATCCCATCTGTGAAACATGGTGGTGGTAGTATCATGGTTTGTTGCATCTGGTCACACCAGGTACTGAAAGCAAAAGTTCACATATCTAATACAGTTAAATCAGGTCCTCTGGACGGAATTTAATAACAGATAATCAGTGGTGGCATGTAACTAAGTACAAATACTTTGTTACTGTACTTAAGTATATTTTTCATGTATCTGTACTTTACTTAAGTAGAATTAAATGTGGGTACTTTTACTGCACTACATTTTACATGAAGTATCTGTACTTTCTACTACACTACATTTCTATAATGTGTTGAGTTACAAGTTACATTCACGTTGCAACTTTTTGATTTGTCGTTAGTTTGAAAGTAACTGATGTTGAGAGGGGAGTTGGTCCACTGAATCACTGCAAAGTGGACAGGTAACATTAGACCTGCCTTCAAGAAGAGCTGGACCAATGATGTATATTCTTGTGTATAAGTCATTTAGCTGGGAGCACCCACAGCACCACTAACACACACAAAATGGATTCCACCACAAAGATTCATCCAGAAGATACACAACACCCATGGCTTTATTGAAATATTATTGAAAGACTATTGAAATATTATTGAAAGACTATTGAAAGACTGTTCAGTACAGCAGGACAGATTCTCTCTCCCTAAAGAGCCAGACATGGACTCAAAAACTTTGAAAACCAACTTCTTCTGAACTTGAACAAGAAATTCTTGCTGCAATATTAAAATGTGTCAGTTCATGGGATGTCAGGAGACAAGAGATTTCTCCAAATGTCTCAACACTCAGGTCCAAGTTTTGACAATGTTGTGTAATAATATAGATAAATATGTCAGTTTGCTGACTTATCTATAATTTAGATGATAGATTTGAGCAGGTTTAGACTGACACAAATTTACCATCAGTTTTACGGGTTCTCAACTTTTTCAGATTAAATCAATAAATCTGTGGCTCAGTGAATGTAATGTAACTTGACAGGAAACGTTATTATGTTGACCTACCAAAGGCAGAGTCATTTAATAACAAAATCATCAAATTACAATCAAAACATATTTACATAGATTGATCGATCACAACTTATAACTAACTTTTCAGCAGATTAAAACATAAGACAACAGAACACAAGTTAATGGGTCTTATATTAACTTATTTCTGTGGCACAAACTTACAGTTTACATTTAGAAATAAACATAAGGAGTTAAGGAGGAAGATTAAAGAAAGGAAATGGTTGAATCTTATCTTGAGATGTTTAACCAGAGTGGCTCATCCTCTGGTCGGTTTCGGCTGGACATCCGTACCGTGATGAAACAACGTTTACCTTTGTGAAGATTTTCTTATCTCGACTCCAGTAAATTAGTCAAGCCAGACGCGCATGCCCTGCTGCGTTTTACAGGCGACAAATCTCATCTTGCCACGGTCTCGTGAGGTCTGCTTCGGCCTCCCAGAGTGATGTTATCAGCTCCGGTTTGGTTTCAAGATAACTTCCAGAAAGAGTTCACAGCTTGGAGCTGTGATACTCAGATGGCTCACAGCTGACGTGCTGTTTGAGCCTCGCTGAAGACGTGGGCCTTTGACTGATGGCCGGACGTACATCAGCTTGGAGAAAGACGTCTATGCATCTTCCTTCTCCCAGAGAACTCACTGTTGTTGAGTTCGTGGTTCCCCTTTGCCCCCTTTGCACTCCAAGGAGTTCAAGAAGTGTCCCTTTATATGGGAGGCGGGGTCTCCCCTCCTCCTCAATGACTACTGGCTGGTTTAACAAAATAAGAGATGGAATTTTGATTCCCATAGGCAGAAAGTCTCTGACGGACAACAGGAAAACTGTTTACATAAGCGGCCAGATGGACTGGCCTGTGCGAGTTGTGTCTAGTTTGAAGACAAAACAGAGAAGGAACAGCTTTACCATGACTCGTGTCCCAGATTCAGAGCACACTTGTAATGAAGAATAAACCAGCAGAAGGTCAAACTCATGCAAGTAACAGATCATCATTAAATGACAAAAGTATACTGTAGATCAATTCTGAATTAACACTCATTAACTCATTAACACTCATTAATACTTTTATTACTACTGCTTACATGTAATTACTACTGTTTACATTTATTTACACTACTCTAATATCTACACCACTGCTGGTACATATACAGTGTGCTCTGAACGGTCTTATTTAGGGATGCCCAATGTGCCTTACTGCATATGCCACTTTTTGCCTCTATAACAACATCAACTACTACCTCATACATATACTGTGTACATTGACTCATACGCTGCTTTGCCACTTTGCAAATGTCAATGCTAGAAACCTTTAGTTTATTTTAGTTATACTTTTTATACTCTTTTTTTATACTAGTATGCAAAAACTCAGGACAGTATTATGTTCATTAAATGTTTAATGTTTTAGTTTTAGAGTTGGTGTAAATTTTCATACTCTTATACCACTATGCAAAAAACTCAGGACAGTGTTAGTTTTACTATTTTATGCTTATGTCTATTATTATATGTTTCAGTGTTTCAATGTTTAGATGTTTACTGTTGCACCGAGGGACTGAGAGAAACGCAATTTCGGTCCTGTGTATGTCCTGTACAGTACATATTGCAGATCTGACAATAAAGTTGACTTTGACTTAAAAAGAAAGTTCAATCTGATTAATTGGTGTCCATTAATTCAAAATAATTGTAACAAAAATGGTGTCCACTTGTCTCCTTGAGAGCTTCAGAAAGTGTAACACTCAGAGTTTCAGAGAGATGTGAAGAGGCCCGCATCCCATACGGACATGAGAGTGCTATATCTCTACAGTTGTCAGGAAGTTAAAGTATTGTTCATTGTTGATCCATTACAAGATTGACTAGACAATATTTTAACTAGAGTTGATGACAAACGAGTTGAAGTGATCTATTCCTTTGTTAGTTGTGTCTAATGCTCCTTTTTTCATTGACTAGACAATATTTTAACTAGAGTTGATGACAAACGAGTTGAAGTGATCTATTCCTTTGTTAGTTGTGTCTAATGCTCCTTTTTTCAAACAGACAACTTTTACTTAAATGTGTTTACTGCAGTTAAAATGACACATTGGTTTTATTTTGTGTTAAATAAAAACTTTCAAAGGTATAATCATTCCTCTTTCTTATTTTGCTTAATGGTATTTAACTCATCACTGAAATTCTGACACACAGAATCAAAAGTCCAAGTGTGAACTGTGTCACAGAGTAAACACAATAAAAACATGCATTATCTGCAGCATTGTTCATTAAAATGGCTCAACACTATTAATGTATTACAGAAAATATGCATACAGTACGCACACTTAATGGTATTGTAGACCATTGCATTAGTTAATACATTCAGCAAGTACTTTTACTTTAATACTTTAAGTATTTTTAAAAGCAAGTACTTATTTACTTTTACTTAAGTAAAAATATTAATATGGTACTTCTACTTTTACTAGAGTACTATTTGTCTGTTTATTTGTACTTTTACTTAAGTACAGTGTATTTCTCCACCACTGCAGATAATCATTGGCTTATTTTATCATGCATCAGGATAAAGGTTCACATACAAAGTACTTTTTCCACACACAAATATGTAATAATGGAAGCTTTTCCTCAATAAGTAAATGACCAAGTATAATATTTTTGTCTCATTTGCTTAACTGGGTTCTCTTTATCTATTTATAAGACTTGTGTGAAAATCTGATGCTTTAGCTCATATTGATGCAGAAATAAAGAAAATTATAAAGAGTTCACAAACTTTTAGGCACCACTGTACAGGCATGATATTTGTGTCATATGTTTTTTTTTCTTCATGTTTTTTTGTCATTATAATCTCATAAAAGAAATCTAGTAATTTGCACATCCCAAATAAATACACACCGGTACATAAATCAGTCACCAACATTTATATATAGAAAACACCAAGTGTGGTTCCCTTTCAGTCATGTTCTCTCGGTGCAACATACTTGCTATGGGAATTGCGCCCCAGCGCGATTACCTGAAGGAATATACTTACGCCTTTACGGCAGGGGCGTCACCGCCGCACCAGAGGCCCCGCCCTCTGGGTATTTAGGCGGTGAGCGCCCCTCCATCTTCCTCTTTTTTGCCCTTCACCTCGCTTAAACACCTGAACTTCGCGGGACTTCTCTTGTTGTCATCGCTCGACTGAGGTGAGCTCGCTCCCTACACTGAGCGTACAGAGAAATTTTCCTGCGCACTGCTGGGCTGGCGAAAGCTAGTCCGCATTTTTCTACTCACCCTCGAAGTTTTCTTCTTTTCCGCAGGTTTTCGCTCGATGGCACTAACTGCATCACAACCTCTTGCTAACCAAGTTAGCAGGCTGTTGAGCGGAAGAAAAGACGACGGAAAAGACAACTTCGAAGAAAAGGATTTTCAAACTACGACGCTTCTCAGGACATGGCTCCAGAGAAGGGAAGACGGAAGACAAGGAGGAGTAAGACCAGGACGACGAGTCCTCGCTCGCGCCCTTGCTCCAGCGGCTGTGGCCGCTCCCTTTCGGCGACGGACACACACAAGGTCTGTCCCGTCTGCCTAGGAATTCTGCATGCAAGGAAGGCGCTGGAACTCCCTGACTCTTGCCCCCACTGCCGTCGACGTGAGGAGATGACGGGCTGTCGCGTTGGCCAAATCCATGGCTAGAAGCGCGGCGCTCAAGGTCGCACGACGGCTTCCCCCTGCTCCGGAACCCGATAACGTGGACCTGGAATGCAGCGGACGAGTTGGAGAGGACGAAATGTAAAATTCCTCGGGTGCCGGCGAAGACTCAACATCTGAAGTGTCCGACGCTGAATTCTGTGACAAGGGAGAACTCGTCAGTTCCTCCCAGAATCTGGCGCACAACCTCCCGGAACCGGACCTGTCAGTACCGGCCCTGTTCGACTTGTGTCGTAGGGTAGCGGACGCTCTGCAGATCACGTGGCCAAACCCGACGCCTCGCCAGCAGGCTACGAGGCTAGCGGGTAGCTACTTCTAAGCTAAGCTACCAACAATGTCACAAAATATGCCCATCTTTCCGGACTTCCTTACAGAACTCAAACGCTCCTGGGAGGATCCCGGAGCTTCTATCATGCTCCCATTGTCCCGGCTCCTCGACGTGGCGGGAATGGAAGCAGTAGGCCTCGACAGCACTCCACCCATTCGAGGAGACTCTGGCGGCTCACTTGGCCCCCGCCGCCTTGGGGATGAAACCTACGTTACCCAGCAGGGCCTGCCGCACTTCGGAGAAACAACTCGGAAAGTGCTACAAGGCTCAGGGCCTTGCGGCTCGCGCAATGAACGCATCAACATTGGTGCAGGCATACCTGGCGGAAAAGCTGCAGCATGTCCAGGTAGCAAAAGATGAACAGGCCGCAACGGAAGCCGTGGAAGAGGCCCGTCGAGCCTCGGACCTCGTGCTCCGCTTGATGGGGACAATAGCCATCTCCCAAGGAAAGGCGATGGCGGAAATGGTTGTCGCCCAGCGCAACCTTTGGCTGACCTTATCGGACCTCCCGGAAAACCAGAGGTCAACTTTCCTCCAGCACCCGATCGACTCGGCGGGGCTTTTCGGAGGAGCTCTGGAACGCGTCCAGACCAAACTGGAACAGAGACGCAAACAGGCGGAAGCCCTCCGCGAGGGGTTGCCAAGAAATAACTTTGCCCCCCGTAAGGAGAACACAAATGGCCCTCTACGGAGGAGACCCGCAGGTGGCGGTGGAGCTTTCCAGGGACAGCCGAGGATCTCGCCAGTCTCCCCAGGCGGAAAGCAGGTTCGGCCCTGATCAGACAGGACGAACCGACAATTTTACAGGTTTATCCGCCCACGTGGTACGGGTACCTGATCCATTGGGCCTAGTCTCCCCTCGTAAAAGACTACGAGGAGTGAGCGGCGTATGTGTGCGCACCAAACGTGACTCGACCATTGCATGTGTAAACAAAATAAACACTGTTTCAAACATGTATAAAAATAAAGGTACCAAAGCACAGACCGTGCCGGTTTTTGACTCGAGTCCCATTTTTATAAACCAATCATGTGGTCTATCTATGAACCGCAGCGAGACACGTGAGCGACCTGAATGTCATTAAACAATAACTAATATTGTCTAACTGTTGCGCGCAGCCAGGGTTTTAAAATATAACGAATAATCTCTAACTTTTACGTGCAGCTAAAATGTCAAGAGGAGTGATTCCTATATGGGTAAGGTGGACACCTGAAAATCCAGTCCGCCCGAATAGCTCAAAGCGTTAGAGCACTGCTGTTTTGACCGGGAGAAGTGGGTTCGCTTCCCGCCTGGGACAAAGTTATTTTACTTTTTTTTTCTTTATTCACATTTTCTTTTAAATAAAAAGGAGTTTGTTTGGTTAACAAACTCCTTTTTATTTACTCCAATAAAAAAATAAATAACTTTGTCCCAGGCGGGAAGCGAACCCACTTCTCCCGGTCAAAACAGCAGTGCTCTAACGCTTTGAGCTATTCGGGCGGACTGGATTTTCAGGTGTCCACCTTACCCATATAGGAATCACTCCTCTTAACATTTTAGCTGCACGTAAAAGTTAGAGATTATTCGTTATATTTTAAAACCCTGGCTGCGCGCAACAGTTAGACAATATTAGTTATTGTTTAATGACATTCAGGTCGCGCTGAAAGGCGGAAATGGGTGTGCGCTTCGTGTTATTTACGTTGTAACATAAGCTGATTTGTGATCAGTTATTAACAAAAATTTAACTCAGAAACACTAATTCAGCTAACAATTGTTTTAGGGGTTTCTCGTTTCTGTAGTTAAATTTGAATGAAATTCAACCCTCGCGCTGAGGTTGTTTGAATGAGTCCCGCCCCTGCTGCAAACAACGAATCAAATGAGAGCAGTACATGACGTGAAACTGGCTCTGTCGGGCTCGGCCCGATAGAACCACGGTGAAGATGGTTCCAGAACAAGGGTGGATCCCGGGCGGAAAAGGTAAATGCGAAGACGCCGAACCCGGGTTAGAAGCTGGGAGAGCCGGGGAGGGCCGGCCAATGCGTAAACGGCTAGAGAGTACTGGAGTCATTCTCAAGAAAACAACGGATTAACTGTCTTCTGCATTTCTAAACAAAACGGCCGGGTCTCTTTGACCTGAGCCTTCAACTTTCTCACAGCAGTGGACACAGTGATGTTTCATATTATAGAATAACACAGCATAAAAGCAGACATCATGAAAATGACAAAATGTTATTCTTTTGATTACATTGGAATAAAATTAAAGAAGCCAATAGTCTCTTTTGGTGACTATGTTCTCAGATTACAACTAATGGAATAATTTGTAGTAAATGTCTTGCTTTACTGAGGTCAGTAAAGGTCATTTCTGGAACAGTTCAAAAATACAAAGGTGTATCAGAGCGGGCACGGTCATGCCCACTACATTACCATACCATAACATTTTATTTATAAAGCACTTTAAACGGGAACAAGGCCAAACCAAAGTCCTGAACAAACAAACAAACAACAGGCAACACACACAATGAAGTACAAAACAAAAGACATAAAAACACTACAGATCATAAATAAAACGACCAAATACAAATCAGCTGGTGTTGAAAGCAACAGAATAGTAAGTGAGTCTCTAAACGGGATTTGAAAACCGAGAGGGAGGGGCCCTGTCTGACGAGCAGCGATAACTCGTTCCAGAGTCTTGGGTCTGCTACAGAGAAGGCCCTGTCACCTCTGCGCTTAAGGCGAGTTACTGGAACTTTTAAAAGTACCTGGTCCTCTGACCTCAAAGCACGTGGTGGGGCATATGGGTGTATCAAATCCGAGAGATAGGCAGGGGAGAGACTGTTCAGTGATTTGTAGACATACATGACAATTTTGAACTGGATTCGAAGATGAACCGGTAGCCAGTGCAGGGAGGCCAAGACTGGTGTAATGTGCTCACTTTTGCGTGTACTGGTCAAAAATCGGGCTGCTGCGTTCTGAACCAGTTGTAATCGTGCAATGGTGGCCTGAATGACACCAAGCAGAAGTGAATTGCAGTAATCAAGCCTAGATGTAATAAATGCGTGAATTACTGTCTCCAGGTTATTTCTTGATAATATGGGCTTCAGCTTAGACAGTCGCCTCAGCTGGAAAAAACAGGATTTAACAATCATATTTACATGACTGTTGAGTTTCATGGAAGGATCCATTTTCACTCCCAGATTTGTGACTTTTTGTTTTTCAGACGGGGTAGAGCAGAAAGGTCGATGCAGTGGTTCGAGGTTGTGTCATTGGGAGGGAATAACATGGCTTCAGACTTCTTATCATTGAAACTTAAGAAATTTAAAGCTATCCAGTCCCTGATGTCAGCCAGGCAGTCGAGCAGAGGTTGAATAGAGCATGTACCATCTTTCTGCACTCTTCATTCAATGTTTTCTTTTTGATTAATTTGTTTTATTTCATCTCTTTTAAATGAATGAATAAATGAAATAAATAAAATATTAAATAGCTTTACATCTTCTAATTTCTTGGCATAAATCAACACAGACATGTTCCTGCTTTTAGTATTTTACATTGTTTTATAATGTAGTTGTTTATGTTTCGTTTTGTTTGTTTTTAATACAGCTTTCTTATGATTTTTAATTAATATGCTTTTTTATGATTGTTTACTGTTGGCTGTTGGCTGCAAGCAGAGCCATAGAGAGAGAGAGTTCCGACACTTCCATAGACTCCCATTGTAAGAATGGAATGCGGAAGTCACGTGGGTCATGGAGGGGGCGATTCATAAGATATCTATGGGGCTATTCGTTCCACTAAACTGTTCCAAACAGCAGCGCTGCTAGCATCAAACGTAGTTCATTGTTGATGTTTCAGACGTGTTTTCTCCGGTAAGTTGATGAAAATACAATTTTTTTTGCCCTTGTGAAGCGTTTAAAACGTCTAAAAATGCTTAAGACAAAACGCATAGTGTAGTGCTCACACCACTAGGTGGAGCTGCAGGATAAGAAATAAAGAGGAGAACGGTAGAAGGAATGTCAGTTTGTTACTGCTCAATAATTAATGAAAAATGCTGGACAAAGTAAGAAAAGTCTGTTTTTTTGTGTCATGTTGCGCCAGTAGCTGTTCAAATTGACTGACAGCGACGAGCTGTTTGGAACAATTGAGAGCTACATGAACCACGTGACCGCCTGTCGGTGAGTTCAAAGAGTGTCGCAACTCTCTCTCTCTACTGGGCTCTGGCTGCAAGTATCAAGCTGAGAAATCCTTCATTTTCTACAGCTGATAGCTGTTGGTAATTAATTATGATGAAGTTTAGCAACTTCTCTGTGAACATTTGAGCTCTGTGGCTTCAGCGGTGTGTTTTTCTTGTTCAATCCGGGGTGGGCGCTCAGATTTCGGTCAGCCGCTCTCAGCCTGTCCCTCCTACGAGACGGTCAGACAGCGGGTCAGACTGGACGCAGCTGGCCGCGGTCGGTCTCCCTGTTTCGGTTCAGCGAGAGTGGCGTCCCGCTGAAGCCCCAGAACTCAAATGTCCATTGTAAAACTAACTTGACTGTGGTTTAATGTGGCGCTATGGCTCTGCAGATGTTGCACGTTGCTGTTTTGTGGCGTTTAGTGTAAAATACTTCCACACAGCCGACATGTTACTATGAAAAGTTGGCTAGCTGTTAGCTAAAGTGCTACTCACTCAGTCTGCACGTTGTAGCTGGCTGCAAACGATGAAATGGATTTCCTGAACGTGACGTGAGGCGGCCGGGTCTTATTACTCTGGGTTCATGAGACACGACTCCGGAACGGATCGGCCCCACCCCTACTACAGTTGCATTGTGGGGAATGTAGTGTTGGTGCGTGCAAAACACCAGCGGGCGGCTGTGGCATGCGGGCCGTTTCTAATAGTAATTAAATATCATCCAGGGACCCATAAATAGTACAGTAATTAATTTGCGGGCCGGATCTGGCCCACGGACCGGCACTTTGACATATGTGATCTAATGGCATATAATAGTTATAATATTTACAGTGAAACAGTTTTCACTCCTATGTGGACTCTCATGTGTGAGTTTAAACTTGACTTCTGGCTAAATCTTTGTCCACAAAGAACACAAGGAAAAGGCTAGAGTCCTGTGTGGACTTTCATGTGTGAGTTTAAATTTGGCTTCTGACTAAAACTTCGTCCACAAAGTTCACAAGAAAAAGGTTTTTCGTGGACTCTCATGTGTGAGCTTAAATGTGTGTTCCGACTAAATCTTCTTCCACAAAGATCACAAGGAAATGGCTTTAGTCCTGTGTGGACTTTCATGTGTGAGTTTAAATGTGTCTTCTGACTAAATCTTTGTCCACAAAAATCACAAGGAAATGGTTTTTCTCCTGTGTGGACTCTCATGTGTGTCTTGAAGTCTTTTTTCCACCTAAATCTTTTTCCACAAAGATCACAAGGAAACGGTTTGTCTCCTGTGTGGACTCTCATGTGGCTATTTAAATGTGTCTTCTGACTAAATCTTTGTGCACAAAGATCACAAGGAAACGGTTTATCACCTGTGTGGACTCGCATGTGGCCATTTAAATGTGTCTTGTGACTAAATCTGTGCCCACAAAGATCACAAGGAAAAGCTTTTTCTCCTGTGTGGATTCTCATGTGTCTGTTTAAATGTGTCTTATGACTAAATCTGTGCCCACAAAGATCACAAGGAAATGGTTTTTCTCCTGTGTGGACTTTCATGTGTCTGTTTAAATGTGTCTTATGACTAAACCTTTGTGCACAAAGATCACAAGGAAACGGTTTATCGCCTGTGTGGACTCTCATGTGTCTGTTTAAATGTGTCTTATGACTAAACCTTTGTGCACAAAGATCACAAGGAAACGGTTTATCGCCTGTGTGGACTCTCATGTGGCTATTTAAACTAGTCTTCTGACTAAATCTTTGTGCACAAAGATCACAAGGAAACGGTTTATCGCCTGTGTGGACTTTCATGTGTCTGTTTAAATGTGTCTTGTGACTAAATCTGTGCCCACAAAGATCACAAGGAAATGGTTTCTCTCCTGTGTGGACTCTCATGTGTCTGTTTAAACGTGCTTTGCAAGTAAATCTTTTACCACAGTCATCACAGCTTATTGATTTTAGCCTTGCCTGGACTTTACTGCGTGACTCTAGAGTTTTCTTCTCTACAACACATTTCTCATTAAGCAGACTGCTTGAAGTCTTCAATTCTGAATGACTTGTCATGTGTCTTTGAAGAGTCCGGTTACTGGCATACTGCTTACCACACTCAGAGCAGCTCAAAGATTTGTTGGCAGTTTTTACCTCTGATTCAGGAGACTTGCACTCCTTCCAGTCTTTGACGCTGTCTTCACGTTCTGATTCAGAGTCATATGAGTTCTTTAGCGGAGAGTCAGGACTGGTCATTTTACCAGCCTCTTCTACGTCCTCATTAACGTCAGTCTTTGAAGAGCTGGAACTGTCTTTGTGAGTCTTTAAATCTGGGTTCCTGGTAAGTTTTTTGTTATCCTCCTCACTCTTTAAAGGAACTGTAGTGACTAAAAACCTGATATTGGTCTCCTACATATTGATTTTGTCTCCCACCAGACAAGGTCCAAGGGTCCTCTCTTCCACTCTATGATAAGAGGCTCAGGGTCTTGCAGGTCCACATCAGGCCTTCAGTCTTGAGGAAGTTCTTTTTTTATTAGCACCAAACATAGGCAGGAACCACTGAAACACATACACAGAACAATGTTACCTCAACATACACACACAAGCTTCCGCACACAATATTTTACCCTCACAATCACCATCTTCTTGTCTGCACATACACTACATTGGTGACACCAGCATATTACTACAAAAGAATAATTTTAAAGGCAGAAAATATTGCAAATTTTAATTATTCTGCTTTGAACAAAATACCACCTGTGATAAATCTTTTTGTTAATGTCACACTTGATTTGAACAGTTACGTAATGGCAAAATCACCCTTCCAGTGTCAACCTTTAGGAGTTTGATAACTGAGCATCAACTTGCGCATTATTAAAGGTCGCTATGTTATAAATTACAATTTATGAACTTTCTTGTTGCAAATATTTGAACAATTAAACCATATTATTGGTATAAACACAGGCAAACTAAACAAACAAAATCAACAGAATCAATGTGATAACTGTCATTTACAAACTTCTCAATAACTTTTTGTGTAGGAAGCTAACAGCTCAGAGTAGGAATCTGGAGTCATTTGCCAAATATCCATCTATAAATCTATATCTATCTATCTATATCTATCTGTTTATCTATCTATATATACTGTATATATATACCGTATTTTCCGAACTATAGGTCGCACCTGAATATAGGTCGCATTGTCCAATTATTGCCAAAAATTTTGGAAAAAGCCATAAACAGGTTACGTCATCGCCGACATAACGCGTTATCTACCGCTGACGTGACGCGTCACCGCTGAGTCAACCCGGAAATATGGACTGAGTGTTTAGCTCTGTTGCAAATGTCTGCCACAGGAGAACAGCAAGGCTTTTAAGAAGATTAACACGGCAAAAACAATTATTTGTTTGCTAAAAATTATAGCTGACATTATAGCACAAGGGTTAGTGGTTTATTAGCCGAGTGGTTTATTAGCTATTTGCTAAAATATACATAGAAATAAAACGGAAGCTAACACGAGACGATTCCGTCTAAAACAACGAATAAAAAAATCAAATTTTATCTCAAATGTTTCATCCAGGGCAACAGTTTGTAAAGTAAAACCATATAATTACACTCTGGCAGCAGAAAAATATCCACCGAGTGGTTTCTGAGCCATTTATAACGTAAACAGAAATAAAACCAAAGCTAACAGAGATGAGTCCGTCTCTCAAAACATGAATAAAAAAATCGAATTTTATCTCAAATGTTTCATCCAGGGCAACAGTTTGTAAAGTAAAGCCATATAATTACACTCTGGTTAGGGCTGGGCCATATCATATCGTTACCGGTAATACCGGTATAAAAAGCTTGCCCGGGCAAAAAACTTGTGTCATGATATGCTAATTTCATGACGTAATACGTCAGGGCGTCCCGCCCCTTAACACCCGAGCGCTTTAAACAACTGCGCACCTCCCCTCCACCAGTCTACTGGTGTAAAACGCTAATTAGTTACTGCTAAAATGTTAAACAACGCGTGCGCGTCTCGGCTTCTCTCCCCCTGCTCTGCAGGCACAGACAGCTGTCCCCCCCTCCCCTCCCCGCCCGAGCAGCCGCGGCGCTGCGTGTCCCGCAAACTGTGTTACAAACACGCGCGGCTCCTCACTCCATCAGAGACAGACAGATCAGTTAAAAAAATGAATCAGAGGAATCCGAATGACACGTCCCTGCATGAACAGATGAAGCTGAAACATGAAGGTCAGCTGATCAACTTGTAGAAGTTACAGCTCATTTAAAGGCAACATATAATTTGTTGTATGTTTCATTTATGCTCAAAAAATCTTAAGCTTAATTTTATTTAGGCTATTTGTTTTATGAAACTACACCTGCACTTTAAAAATGATCTGTTATTTAGATTGAAAAAGTCTGCACAAAATATAGATAAAAAAACACCGCAAAAACTAAAGTGCAGGTGTAGTTTTACTTGGAGACTAAATACTTTACTAAATAAAGTAATTTCAGTAAAATTACTCCTTGTTGTTTTTTAAAATTTTATATAATACTGCAAAGCAACATGTTAAGTTAATTTTGTCAAATAAATACATTTTATTTTATTTATTTTTTGGGGGGATTATATCACGAAATTTATCGTTATCGTGATAATGCAGGTAACCCCCGACCTACGACCCCATCGACCTGCGAACCACGGGACCTACGAACATATCATATTTAATAAAAATATGAAATTACTGTATTAAAAAAAAAAAAAAAAAATTTTTTTTTTTTTTGTGTTTAAATGTTCTTAATTTCATGTGTACATCACTTTGTTGCAGCTATGGTTGTTTTAAAGGCTTTATAAATAATAATTATGATAAAAAAGATCATTTCTGATCATTTTTGAGCAATCTTGGGCAACAGGAAGTAGGTCTTCAGTTTACACGGTCACAAATTAATGTAGAACACCGGACGGCGTTTTAGGTTCAGTCACTGGGGTCTCCGGTCACAAATTCATGTAGAACACCGGACGCCATTTTAGGCTAGCTGCCGGGAGCCGGCCCGAAGACTGGTGACCAGGATGGCTTCATATGGATTAATTACGAGCTGGAAACGTCTCTGTGAACTTTGTGGATGTCTAAGGCAGCAGCGGATTTATCGCAGATCGTGCCAGGCCGCCGCGGGAACACCTCCGGCCAGGCTCTGGCCTGGCTAGCTCCAGAAGCTAACACGGGAGCTAACACGGGAGCCGGCCGAAGACTGGTGACCAGGATGGCTTCATATGGATTAATTACGAGCTGGAAACGTCTCTGTGAACTTTGTGGATGTCTCAGGCAGCTGCAGATTTATCGCCGATGGTGCCAGGCCGCCGCGAGAACACCTCCGGCCTGGCTAGCTCCAGAAGCTAACAAGGGAGCTAACACGGGACGCAGCAGCGGCTTTGACCACCTCCAAGTAAGAAATTATATTTTTATTTAATTTATATTTTTATTACTGTACTGTATTAATTAATTACACTGTGTTAGGTGTGTTAGGATAGGCGAAGTACGTACTGTACAGTACTTGGTACCACAAAAAAAAAAAAAAAATACAGGACATCCCCGAGTGACGAGGGTACGGAAGGTCTGACCTGCGAACAGATCGACCTGCGAACCGTTCTTAGGTCCCAAACTCGTTCGTAAATCGGGGGTTACCTGTACTCTGAAATATCACGATATAATTTTTGAGCCATATCGCCCACCCCTAACTCTGGCAGCAGAAAAAATATCCACCGAGTGGTTTCTGAGCTATTTATAACGTACCGTAGGTATCTGTTTACGGAAGCTAACCGCTAATAAAAGATCGTGTTTTTTTTTTATCTCAAACATCTCATAAAGCTACTCACTTGTAAATGTCCATACAGTGATTGCATTCTGTAAGTTTCAGAAATATTCACAGAGTGGTTTCAGAACTATTTATAATGTTATAAACAGAAAGCTAACCGCTAATAAAAAAATCATTTTTTTTTTATCTCAAACATCTCATAAAGCTACTCACTTGTAAATGTCCATACAGTGATTACATTCTGTAAGTTTCAGAAAAATCTGCTAAGTGGTTCTTGACTTATCTTGCAAACAAACAGCTAACAAACACAGAGCTAACAGAAGTTACCTCCAGACCAGGAGGCCGGGCAGCGACAGTCAGTCCGAGCAGAGGAGGCTTTTTTTCGGACACATGAGCTGGAAACGGTCGGTGGACTCTCTGAAAAGGTCCCCCTAGTGGACAAAAGTGGTACTGCACCATTTTCTGCCAAAATTAAAAACGGTCACATCTGAGCCAAAAATTGGTCTAAAAATATGGGGAAAAATCCATAAATATGTCGCTTCGCCCTATAAGTCGCAGGCCATGAAAAAATGATAAAAAGCCGTGACCTATAGTCCGAAAAATACGATACACCATATTTTCCAGCATATAAGTCACACCTTTTTGCCTAATTTGCATGCCCTGCGACTTATAGGGTGAAACAACATATTTATGGATTTTTTCCCCATATTTTTAGACCAATTTTTGGCTAAGATATGACCGTTTTTAATTTTGGCAAAAAAATGGTGCAGTACCACTTTTGGCCGCTAGGGGTGCAGTACCACATTTGGCCGCTAGGGTCCAACGACCGTTCCCACCTCATGTGTCCGACGGCGGCCTCCTCTGGTCGGACTAATTCTGTCGCAGCCCGGCCTCCTGCTTTCTGGAGGTATGAACTACGGTTAGCTCCGTGTTTGTTAGCAAAATAGGTCAAGAACCACAGGACAGATTTTGATCAAACTTACAGAAAGTAATCACTAGATGGACATTTACAAACTGTTAGCTGTATGAGAGGTTTGAGATAAAATTTGATGTTTTATAACAGTAGAAGGGTTAGCGTTAGCTCAGTGTTTTAACGGGTACTATTTTGCAAAATAGCTCAAGAACCAAAGGATAGATTTTGATAAAACTTACAGAAAGTAATTACTGGGTGGACATTTACAAACTGTTAGCTGTATGAAATGTTTGAGATAAAATTCGATGTTTTATAACAGTAGATGGGTTAGCGTTAGCTCAGTGTTTTAACGGGTACTAATTTGCAAAATAGCTCAAGAACCACAGGACAGATTTTGATAAAACTTACAGGAAGTAATTACTGGGTGGACATTTACAAACTGTTAGCTGTATGAGATGTTTGAGATAAAATTCGATGTTTTATAACCATAGATGGGTTAGCGTTAGCTAGGGCTGGGCCATATCATATCGTTACCGGTTTTACCGGTATAAAAAGCTTGCCCGGGCAAAAAAGTTCTATCATGATATGCTAATTTCATGACGTAATACGTCAGGGCACCCCGCCCCCTACAACCAAGCGCTTCGAAGTCGAGCAAACCTAACTGCGCACCTCCCCTCCACCTGTCTGTGGTGTAACGCTAGCTAAAAACAAACAACGCGCGCGTCTCTGCTTCTCTCCATCCAGCTGTAAACTGCAGATACAGAGAGCTCGTCCCCCCCCCTCGCCCCCACCCCGCTCTGAGCTGCGCTACTGCGTGTCCCCTCTGTCTGTACAAACACGCGCGGCTCAATTGTCTCGAGTTCCACAGTCGGTCCACAGACCGAGGCAGGTGATAAAGACAGATCAGTCAGATAAATGAATCATTCCTGCATGAATAGATGAAGCTGAAACACCAACAAGTTTCAGGGTCAGCTGATCACCTTGTTACAAGTTCTGGAAGTTATACTTCATTTAAAGACAACATATTTTGTTGTACGGTAGGTTTCATTTATGCCCAACAGATAGTAAGCTTCATTTTATATTTAGTTGTTTTGGGAAACTACACCTGCACTTTAGTTTAAAATATATTTTTTAATATACTTGGAGACTGAATACTAAATAAAGTAATTTCAGTAAAATTACCCCTTGTTGTTTTTAAAATTTTATATAATACTGCAAAGCAACATGTTAAGTTCATTTCAGAGGTGGAGAAAGTACTCAAACACTATACTTAAGTAAAAGTACAAATAAACAGACAAAGATTTACTCTAGTAAAAGTAGAAGTACCATATTAATGTTTTTACTTAAGTAAAAGTAAATAAGTACTTGCTTTTAAAAATACTTAAAGTAAAAGTACTTGCTGAATGTATTAACTAATGCAATGGTTTACAATACCAAGTGTGCCTACTGTATGTAACGGTATATTTTCTGTAATACGTTAATAGTGTTGAGTCATTTTAATGCACAATGCTGCAGATAATGCATGTTTTTATTGTGTTTACTCTGTGACACAGTTCACACTTGGACTTGTGATTCTGTGCATCAGAATTTCAGGGATGACATGCAGAGTTAAATGTCATTAAACAAGAATATTTGAAAGTTTGTATTTAACACAAAACAAAACCAATGTGTCATTTTAACTGCAGTAAAAACATTTAAGTAAATGTTGTCTGACAGAAAAAAGGAGCATTAGACCTAACAAGGAACAGACACTGATCATTTCAACTCCAGTTCAAATACTGTCTAGTCAACTTTGTAATGGATCAATAGTGAACAATATTTTAACTTCCTGACACCATTTTCAAAACTTGGACCTGAGTGTCGAGACATTTAGAGACATCTCTTGTCTCCTGACCTAACATCCCATGAACTGACACATTTTAATATTGCAGCAAGAATTTCTTGTTCAAGTTCAGAAGAAGTTGATTTTCAAAGTTTTTTGAGTCCAGTCTGGCTCTTTTGGGAGAAAAAAATTGGTCCTGCTGAAATGAACAGTCTTTCAATAATATTTCAATAAGGTCATGGGTGTTGTGTATCTTCTGGCTGACTCTCCACAGTGGAATCCATTTTGTGTGTGTTAGTGGTGCTGTGGGTGCTCCCAGCTCAATGACGTTTATACTAAAATATACATCATTGGTCCAGCTCTTCTTGAAGGAGGGTGTAATGTTACCTGTCCACTTTGCAGGGAGTCAATGGACCAACTCCCCTCTTGACATCAGTTACTTTTAAACTAATGACAAACCAAAAAGCTGCAACATGAATGTAACTTGTAACTCAACACATTATAGAAATGTAGTGTAGTAGAAAGTACAGATACTTCATGTAAAATGCAGTGCAGTAAAAGTACCCACATTCAATTCTACTTAAGTAAAGTACAGATACATGAAAAATGTACTTAAGTACAGTAACAAAGTATTTGTACTTAGTTACATCCCACCACTGGTTAATTTTGTCAAATAAATAAATTAGATTTGTTTTGTTTTTTTGGTTATATCACGAAATTTATCGTTATTGTGATAATGCTCTGAAATATCACAATATAATTTTTGAGCCATATCTCCCACCCCTAGCGTTAACTCCGTGTTTTAACGGGTACTATTTTGCAAAATAGCTCATGAACCACAAGGCAGATTTTGATGAAACTTACAGAAAGTAATTACTGGGTGGACACTTACAGGT
Organism: Garcialebias charrua; assembly: GCA_038048925.1. Classification (NCBI taxonomy): domain Eukaryota; kingdom Metazoa; phylum Chordata; class Actinopteri; order Cyprinodontiformes; family Rivulidae; genus Garcialebias; species Garcialebias charrua. Next base: position 4,090 of record JBBPBX010010908.1, on the reverse strand, counting down.
AGCTGTAAAAGATGTTTGAGCTAAAATTCGATTTATTTATAATTTATTTTCGCAGCGTGCACGACCGTTTGGAAGACGTAAAAGCGAAACAATATAAATCCAGCAGATCAGATTTGACCATTACGTGAATTTATTAAATAACAGTTAAGCTCATAAACACTTTTGCTATAATGTTGGCTAACAAATTTTTTTTTTTTAAGTGTTTATCTCCACGCGGTCCCACCCGCGCGAGTGCACATAGCGAAACTACTATTTAAGTCCAGCTGATTTGACAATTATGTGCATTTATTAAGGAAAGGTTAAGCTAAGACACATCTTTGCTATAATTTTCAGCAAACATATAATTGTTTTTACCGTGTTAATTTTGTTAAAGTCCTTCAGTGCAGTTCCTGTGGCAGCCATTTGCAGCCAATCCATTTTGAGCAAACCTCCGGCCTACATTTCGTGTTGTCAACGGTGACGCGTAACATACGCGGCGCGTCAGCGGTGAAGCATAATAGATGTGACTTATACGGCAGTGCGACATGTTTAGGCATTTTTCCAATTTATTGGACATAATAGGCCTTTTACCAGTTGACGTCATCACGCAAAGCTCACCTGAAACGAGCGTTCTGATTGGACGGCAAAAAGCCGAAACCGGATGCAGGGGCTTAGGAAGGGGCCGAGGAGCTTCGTAATGATAGCGAGTTGTAATTTAGAAGCTTGTTTTCTTAAAATAGTGAACAACCACTGGTCAAAATGCCTGAACATTGTGCCGCGGATACGAGAGGAGGTGATTGTGTGCGCTGATGGAAAATGGGGAACTCCTTCAGGCTTTTTGCGAATGTCCAGCAGGGTGAGTCGTTGTGTGTCGTTGTCAACAACCTGTATTATCCAAGCGTCAGAAATAAATGTTTTAAATTTCTCACGCCAATACTTCTGATATTTAGACTGGTTTGGTTATTGTTACAGGTTTAACATCTTCTGTTAGCTTCTATAACTAGCACCATGTCTTCATAAGAGCCGTCAGCACAGTATGTAAACAAAGACATGACGTTTGAGTCGGTCACACCATGTTTTAAATTTCTCACACCAATACTTCTGATATTTAGACTGATTTGGTTATTGTTACAGGTTTAACATCTTCTGTTAGCTGCTATAACTAGCACCATGTCTTCATAAGAGCTGTCAGTATACTGTAAGCACAGTATGTAAACAAAAACATGACGTTTGAGTCACACAAATGTTCACAGCGTCCTTATTTCTTATTTGATTTCTGTAAACTATGTCTTAAATACAACCTGAGACAATTGGTGATGTTGTGATGTGAAAAATAATAACTATCCCAAGAGATACATTTATTAGCTTTCCTGGGAAAATTTAATTATCTTTGAGAACGTATTTACTTTTGACACACTGTTTATACAGCTTACACTTTATTAGACGTAAAATGTGTGAAAATCTTAAATATATTAAAAACAATATATTTTGCATGTGAATTCCATAATGACACACACAATATGGTTATATATATTGTGTTTGTTTTTGCAGACAACGAGGTGGCTGCAACCATGCTGGAAATACATTCTAAACCAACCTGCACCCAGTTACCTTGTACAGTACATGGAAGGGGCCAGCCCAAAAACGAACTGCACCTGCTACTTGGATGAGCTGCAAGTTTTTAAAGTGAGTTTAATCAGTGTTCCTGAAGACATTTCATATTACGCTTATAACACAAATACCCAGAAAGGTGACTTTCAGTCAAACTTCACCAACAAGTGGAATAATACAATATCACTATTAACAACCATCCACTCTCCCACTCACACCTAGGGTCAATTTAGAGTCACCAATCAGCCTAACAAGCATGTTTTTTTGGTCTGTGGGAGGAAACCGGAGTACCCGGAGGAAACCCACGCATGCACGGGGAGAACATGCAAACTCCACCCAGAAAGGCCCCGGACCGGGATTTGAACCGGCAACCTTCTCGCTGAGAGGCAGCAGCTCTCTAGTTTATTTTATTGTGTTAATTATTGTTGTTTTCTAGTGGCACTAGATAAGAAATAAATGCAATGACATATGCACGGTTTTAAATGTTTTCTACAATTGTAAGATCTGGAATAGTTCTTGGACATTTTTTAAAAAACACTTCTACAAACAGATTTGCTAATATGTGTTAGATATAAACCACATTTTTCATGTTGGTGTCATTATAGGCATGACATCGGCATCCAGAAGTTTTCCAGGAGAACGCTGAACAGCCTGCATTTTGAACCCACGACATCCTGATGAGCCCATCACTGCTGGCTGGTCTTCACAAGGACATTTTGAGCGTGGAGCCATTGTTGCCTTTTGCAGGTTGTAGTAGTAAACTTTAAAAACCACTAACACTTATCTGTATGTTTCTTTAATTCCTTTATTTTGTCTAGAATTTAAAACTTCATGTTTTTTTCTTTTGAGGTATGCTCAAAGCCCCTGGCTGCGGTTTCTCGATCCAGACCCTCCGGCAGATGAAGTAGCTGACGACCGCGGCCCTGTCCAGTCTCCACGCCATCAGAGAGACCTGCCAGAAGTTCAAAACATCTTTAAATGTCTCACAAGCAGAATCAGATTTAATTGAGGCAGATACACGCAAACAGTCATGCAGTGAAGAATGGTTCACTGCACACACATTATTTATATAAGTCACAAACAGAAACAACACATACCAGAAGATGTGTTTGTGTTTGTCATTTCACTTGTTAAAGGACAGAAAGTAACCTGCTAATTTTTTTTTAATGATGCCTTCTCTGACAACTTGGAGACTTTAGACAGTGTAATGTTTTTTTTTTTTTTTTTTTAAATGTGACTAAAACAGCATTTGTATATTAACAGATTAAAAAATTTAACTAAACAAAAGTTCCACTTCACTAAAAGTCAAATTAGAGCACAGTTTCTTTATTTTTAAAGGTTGGTGTGTTCATTTCTAAATTTAATGTACTACAATCAATGTCTGTTTTGGGATGTGTACACTATTTCAGTAATCAATTACTGTAATAAACCACCTCTGACTTGACATCAAACCCTTTGTCAGCAAGGAGTTGTTGGCCAGTTGCTGCTGTAAAACAAAGTATTAATTCATATTTGACAATAAACAAAACAGTCTTATGTATAGTTAAACTGTATGCTTATACACATTGATGACAGGATTGCTTTTTTTTTCTGTGACAGCATTTCACCGATGCTCCCAGCAAAACTGTGCGAATAACTTACAGAAACAGAGAAATGGCTGAAATGTTTTTAAAGTCAGACCTCAAATAATGTTAATAAAACATGTTTGTCTTGTGGAAACTACTACTGTATATTTTTCCAACCCAGAAAGAGTTCAAATGATAACAGCTAACAGTGCAGTGGTCTGTTCATTTTTATAGAGCTGCACAGTGTTTGATGCTATTTTATTCACCTGTTATTTCTTCAGGGGGGTTGAACAGACTAGCTTCCCTTTTTCCACCTCTGACTTGACATCAAACCCTTTGTCAGCAAGGAGTTGTTGGCCAGTTGCTGCTGTAAAACAAAGTATTAATTCATATTTGACAATAAACAAAACAGTCTTGTGTATAGTTAAACTGTATGCTTATACACATTGATGACAGGATTGCTTTTTTTTTCTGTGACAGCATTTCACCGATGCTCCCAGCAAAACTGTGCGAATAACTTACAGAAACAGAGAAATGGCTGAAATGTTTTCAAAGATGCAGTGCTGTTAGACCTCAAATAATGTTAATAAAACATGTTTGTCTTGTGGAAACTATACTGTATATTTTTTCAACGCAGAAAGAGTTCAAATGATTACAGGCTAACAGTGCAGTGGTCTGTTCATTTTTACAGAGCTGCATGTTTGAGATTTTACTCACCTGTTCTTCAGTGGGGTTGAAGGAAGAATCTCTTTGCATGTCACAGGTTGAAACAAGTTGAAACTTCAACACAGGCAGTGGACTGAGGAACAGCGAAGTCTCGTAGAACTAGCTAGCTGCTAGCTTAGCAACTGTTCAGTAGCATTCTGCTGCGGGAGGTTGTTCTTTGTTTTGTCTGTTTCCCATATCCAAGATGTAATGTTGGAACGTAATCCACG
>JBBPBX010010907.1:0-40248 GCA_038048925.1 Garcialebias charrua | reverse complement strand
ACACACACACACACACCCGAATGCATCATGCACACACACACACACACACACACACACGCACACACACACACACAACAAGTTAGACCAGCACCTTAAATAGTCACACAAAAGGGAGAATGAGTTTTACCTCCTGATAAACGAAACTGGAGGTTATGAATATAACCAATGTTCTCTGAGGGAGGGAAACGAGGTACAACACAATACAATAGTATGGGGGGTTGCGCTCTTGCGAGACCAACCTGAAGAAGTTTCTTTCAACACGCCTGTCAAGGCCAATGAGACTGCTGCATACACAGGAGGCCCCGCCCTCCCAGGTTATAAATATGCAGCGTGGTCTCATTTCCCTAACCTGCCATGCACTTTACCAAGCTTCTGGAGCTCTGAGGGGCTGACTTGTGTTGTACATCATTTCCCTCCCTCAGGGAACACTGGTTATATTCATAACCTCCAGTTTCCTCTTGGTCAGTCAACTTGATACAACACAATAGCATGGGAACCTAACATACCAGGACTCAAAATTGCATATGCAGAAAAAACTTTGACAGCAAAGTCCTGACAAGTGGGAGGATGCTCATCTCTCCTGTGCTGAAAGAACAGCCTGGGTGATGTCATGGGTTGTTACATTCAAACTGTAGAACTTTGTGAAAGAATAAGGAGATGCCCAGTTGGTGGCAGTGTAAATGTCTGCCCCTGGGATTCCTTTAAACAATGCCCATGAAGTAGCCTGGCCCTCGCCTTCCTGCACAGCTCCGCTCAATTCTCATTTCCCTTCACTGCACAGTCTGGGACTTCTCCCATAGACAACGATTTCTCCGGTAGATTTTTGACCGGACCAATCAGAGAACAGAAGGGGCGGAGTTTTTGGCCCCTAACCCACGCCCCCACCTGTCCCAGCGCAGCCAGCGAGCATTCGCATGTTCTCATTCAAAGCGATGCAGGACTGTTTTATATGTGACACAAATGTATTAATTTCCCCTTCTTAATCCCTTATCTGGAGTTTTCTTTTGTTTTTTTGCCAAAAGTCAAGTGATCGCTCGCTCCCTCCTCCTCTCCCTCCGCTGAGTGAAATGAACAAGGAAATGACTGAGGTTGTCACGAGAGAATTAAAGAGTCCCATCAGATTTCCTGGTCTTCTGGTGTGTTGGACCAGCGATCCATGGTTTTATTTTATTTTATTAGAACGTTTTATTAACATATAAACACAGAATATCCAAAGGCAGCGAGAGAAAATTCAGCAGGAGGCGGAGCTGAAGTCAAGTTCAGAAGACCACGGGGGAGCGCGCAGCCAACGAGCAGCCGCATGTTCTCATTCAAAGCGATGCAAAGCGATGCAGGACTGTTTTATATGTGACACAAATGTATTAATTTCCCCTTCTTAATCCCTTATCTGGAGTTTTCTTTTGTTTTTTTGCCAAAAGTCAAGTTATCGCTCGCTCCCTCCTCCTCCTCTCCCTCCGCTGATGCTTCAGGTTGTCACGAGAGAATTAAACTCGTGTTCGTTGCTGCCCGAGTCCCATCAGATTTTCTGGTCTTCTGGTGTGTTGGACCAGCGATCCATGGTTTTATTTATTTATTTTATTAACATATAAACACAGAATATGCAACGGCAGCGAGAGAAAATTCAGCAGGAGGCGGAGCTGAAGTCAAGTTCAGCAGACCACGGGGGAGCAGCCATCAGCAGAGGCCACGCCTCCAGTAAGAATCGTTTCGCAATGGAGAAAGTCCAGACCCTAGTCCGAAGCGAAGTGAAGGCCAAGGGTCTGGTTTTAACCAGGCTACCCATGAAGTGGCCAAACCTCTGGTTCAGTGTGCATGCACACTGCTAGGTGCATGTTTACTTTTACTGATGTAAGCTTGAGAAATAGCCTCTACAACCCAGTGAGAGAGGCGTTGTTTAGACAGAGCTTTTCCTAACACAGGGTTAGCAAAACACCCAATCAGCTGTTCGGTTTTGTGCCAGCTTTGTGTCCATTCAATATGTGTAGCGTGCGTAATGGGCAGAGAGCGGCCATGAGCCTCTGTTCTGCAGTTAACACAGGTGGCGGGGGAAAGCCGACAGTTCAAAAGAAAGGCTCTTATAAGATAAAGATGGCACTTTAGGGACGTAGGCCGGGTTGGGGCATAACGTCACTTTTGGAACCATTGTATGCAAACTGGGTACATAAAAGGTGAACCGAAAGTGTGTGGATGTCACTCACACAATTTGCTGAGCACAGAGCCAGAAGAAGTGTTGTTTTATACAACATGTTCATATGGATTTGCTGTAAGGGTTCAAAAGGTACATCACACAGTGAATCTAAAACCAGCAACAGGTCACACTGTGGTGCTAGAGTTCTGCGAGGTGCACTTTTACGCAGTGATCCTTTCATGAACTGAACCACGAGAGGATGGGAGCCGGGTGATTTCCCTTCCCATACATTATAACAGGCAGAAGTAGCAGATGAATAGCCTTTGATGGTAGAAAAAGAACAACCTTTCTCTAGCAAGTCCTGTAAAAATGTGAGAACATATGGTGCTGAGGAAAGGAACAATAATGGGCCTCATGCACGAACATGTTCGTATTTTTATCCTAAATTTCTCCTACTTTTGTTCGTACGAAGCGTTCGTACGAACATGCCACGTCAGATTCAACAAACTCTTCTATCCTCAGGAAAAGTGTGTAAATGAGCTGCGTACTATGATGAATCCCACCTGTTCTATTCACCTGCGCGTGCACGCGGAGAGGTTATTTACATAATTCCCACCCCTCAAAACACCATATAAGGCTACGTTTCCTGCCTCAGAGGCAAAACGTGTTCGTTCATAAAATGACAGCGAAAAGTAAAAAGAAGAACTCTACCGGTGCGGAGATTGAAGTTCTGCTCTCTGAGGTCAAGAAAAGAAAATCTGTCCTTATTAGCAGCGTCACTCATGGGAGTAAATGACCAACTAAAGCCAAAGAATGTTTGTTTATATGTGGACCTTAAAATATACATGTGTCCTGGTGGCCCACTGGGTAAAGCATTGCACCGCTTATCGAGACCTTGTGGGTTCGAGTCCCACGAGGTATGACTATTTTTTTTCCTTCTTTCTTTAGATTATTTATTCATTCCAGATTAAAAAGACTTTATGCTTCATTTCTTGTTGTATTGTAAATAGTTTTCTTGTGTTTTTTAAATCTGGAATGAATTAAAAGGAGAGAAAAAAAACATTGTCCCATGTGGGACTCGAACCCATAAGGTTCAGAACTGCGACGCAACGCTCTACTCATTGAGCTATCTGACAGCTATGACTGCAACAGGAGGAGGTCAACCTAAAGTCTGCGTTACCGAAGTCTGTGTTACCGAGACAAATTAAACTTAAATTAATTCATAATTTAAGTTGGTTTCAGTTTGAGATCTTCATATTGATATTGTAGTGTTAGAAAACGGCATTGATAACAAATTGATTTTAATTTAAATACTTTAATCCGTTAGTCATTATTACATTTAAAATTATAATTCGACTTCAAACAGAACCTATTGTCAAAAACAATTGTGGTGCGTGACTTTTTTAAACTCTAAATATTTTCTAAATAACGAAATATGAAGTTATTAGTGGAGAAATTCCGTCTGGATGACAGCAGACTGACGCTCCTAAAATATACGACAGGTCCGGACCACTCGTAAATTTTGTTCGTATCTGAAAAAAATCGTAGGATACGAAAACATTGTTGAATGCCACAAATGATCCTAAATCACTCGTACGCACAGTTTAAGAACAAATCTGTGCGTACGAACGGTTCGTGCATGAGGGCCAATGTTTCTCTACTGACACCAAGCTTCGAAAACATACCATTTAAGCGTGTATAAGGTCTGTGTGGCCCCTGCTCTTGCACACTGAATAGTGTCCACCACATTACTGGGAAGACCAGGGGCTATTAACTTCTCCCTCTCAGGGGCCAGACCGACAGCTTCCAGATCCATAGGTGGGGATGCCAAATTTGGCTGTGAGCCTGAGTTAAGAGATCTTTGCATGCAGGAAGGTGCTATGGTTCTCCATCCAGCAGTTACATTATTTCTGCAAACCAGGCTTTCTTGGTCCATCTGGGAGCTACTAAGATCACGGTAAGTCCTTCTCTGTGCACGTGGTCCAGTCTGGGCTGTATTAGTGCCACGGGTGGAAATGCATACAGATGCATTGCTGGCCAGCTGTGCACCAGCTCGTCTACCCCGAGAGGTGCACTTTCATCCCATATGGAGAAAAATATAGTACAGTGTGCATTTTCCCTGGAGGCGAACAGATCTACGTCAGCCATGCCGAAACGATCCCAAATCTGTTGCACCACCTCCAGGTGAAGGCGCCATTCTCTCACTAGTGGGACACCTCTGGAGAGCTGAGATATGTTGCATTCCTGCAGGGGAGGAGTGCGCGCAGGCAGGATGGAGGGATCCACTCCTGATTCTGCTGCGGGCAATGGTGGTGGTGATGGGGTCTGCATGTTTATGTTTGTTTATGTTTATTAAATTTGTTCATTTTTTTACAAAAGAAACACAATACAAGACAATCCCATTAATGATACGTACACAATGTAAAAAAATGAAAGGAAGCAGAAAGAAGAATAAATCTTATTATATCTGCCCCTTTTTTCAAACAATCAGATTAAACAATAATAATATTTCACCAGTAGTACAAAATGACTAACTCTTTCTAATTTTCTAATACTAATACGTAACTAATAATCGATACAAAACACATTAATAATATTTCACCAGTAGTACAAAATGACTAATTCTTTCTAATTTTCTAATACTAATACATAATTAAAAATTGATACAAAGCACATTAATAATCTTCCACCAGTAGTACAAAATGACTAACTCTTTCTAATTTTCTAATACTAATACATTACTAATAAATAATACAATACACATTATGCTAATTCATATATATTTTTTCAACAAATTCCTTTTGATCATTTTTTTAAATGTAAACAGTGACTTGGCATTTTTAACTACATTCTCCAAGCCATTCCATAATCTAATTCCCTGGATTGAGGTAGAACGTCCCTTCAAGCTAGTTCTGAATTGTGGTTTTACAAACATCTCTGTCCCCTTAAGATTATAACAACTTTGTCTTTTAACAAACCAGCTGTGGAACCAGCATTGAAACCTACTCATCCTCAGCAGATCCAGCTGGACTATTGGTATCATAGAGGCCATAAACCCTAAGAGGCACTGGCAGTGATCGATGGGCGGACACTTTTCCCCTCCTCTCCCTCCTCCGCTTTGCTTTTGCTCTGTCCTGTCTGTGAAACTGCTTCAGCGCCTCTCTCTCTACATATCTTCTGAACCGTAATTTTTGCTATGGATCTGGTCAACGGGCAGCGGTGGCGCAACTGGTAGAGCTGATGCCTCTCAGCAAGCAGGTCCCTGGTTCAAATCCCAGTCCGGGGGTCTGTCTGGGTGGAGTTTGCATATTCAGAGTCAGTCAGAGTCAGAGATTCTTTATTGTCATTCGCACCACATGTGGTACATGTGATGGAACAAGATTATGTACACAGGGTCCCAGTTACATCCAACAATAAAATGTAAAAGAAAAACAGTAATAACATCTAAGATATGAACTAAGAAAAATATCAACTAAAAATACACTAGGCACTAACAGCATAAAAACATTACTTTAAACAGCAGCACAAACATGAGTCTGTATGAGCAGATGAGCACGAATGAACACAGCAACATGAAACAGATCAGCAGCAACATGATGTGATTGGTTTTTTTCACAGTGATTATTCTGGTTAGATATTCATGAGTCTAACAGCTTCAGGGTAGAAGCTGTTCCTCAGTCTTGTGGATCTACACTTAATAATAATAATAATAATAATGATGAATTCAATTTATAATGCACTTTTCATTAATAAAAATCTCAAAGTTAATAAAAATGCTCCTCAACCTCCTTCCTGAGGGGAGCGGGGCAAAAAGTGTGTGTGCTGGGTGAGTGAGGTCTTTCATGATGCAGGTGGCCCTCTTCCTGCATCTGGAGGTGTAAATGTCTGTGATGGTGGGGAGACTGACTCCAACATCTTCTGTGCAGCCTTCACCACTCTCTGCAGAGCTTTTCTTTCTGCAGCTGTGCAGCCTCCATGCCACACGTTGATGCTGGAGCACAGGATGCTCTCCACTGCACACCTGTAGAAGGAGGTGAGGACTGGGCTACTCAGACCAGCTCGTCTCAGCCGTCTGAGGAAGTAGAGTCTCTGATGACCTTTCTTGATCAGGCTGGTGGTGTTGTTGCTCCAGCTGAGATTATCATTCATGTGTACACCCAGGTACTTGTAGTTGGAGACCACTTCCACTGCAGATCCTCTTATGTTCAGTGGGGTGTGGGTGTGTTAGTTCCTTCTGAAGTTGTTCTCTCCGTGCATGCGTGGGCTTTCTCCAAGTACTCCGGTTTCCTCCCACAAACAAAAAACATGCATGTCAGGCTGATTGGTAACTCTAAAATTGTACCTAGGTGTGAGTGAGAGAGTGAATGGTTGTTTGTCTCGTTTGTCTCTATAAGTGGTACTGTGATGAACTTGTGACCCGTCCAGGGTGTATCCCGCCCCTCGCACAGTGATTGCTGCACATGGGCACTGGTGACCCCCATGACCCAAAATGGAAGAAGCGGGTAAAAGATAATGGATGGATGGACTTACTACCAAAAACTGATAAAGTCATAATAATAGGATATTTCAATATTCATGTAGATGTTGAAAATGATATCTTAAGAATAGCCTTTAATAATTTAATAATTTCATTTTACCCAAAACATTTGCACATCTACTCATTTTATTATCACACTCTTGACTTAGTTCGATCTGGCATAGAGATTAATGACTTAGTAATATTCTTCAAAATCCTGTTCTGTCTGGCGCTCTACTAACGTTGACAAATTTTATTTAAATTTGAAAGATAGTTTGCTAACATATGAAAAAGCTCTCCATGACAGGGGCGGCTGGCCAATAGGGGGCGCAAGGGCGCCGCCCCACTGGAACTTCTGGACCATTTTACATTGAAGGCTTTAAAAAAAAAAAAAATAAAAATGAAATAATAAAATAAAAATATTTTGAAATATATGCATATATGTTTTTAGTTGTGTAGGATAAATATTTTATGAGTAATGATGAGTTATATTGTTTGTTTCAAAAAACGTTTTCTGATTGGTGACGTATTTCCTGTTTTGGGGGCGCTCTGATCTTATCCATAGACTCTCGTTATAAATGGCGCATGCGCAGTTATTCCACGATGTTACAAAACAATGGGAAGATGCTGGGCGCAGTTTTCACCGCCCTGAACAGTCCAACGTGAGCTCTACCTACCGATCACGTGTTTCCGGATGTTTTTTTATTTTTTTATTTTTTTGTCTGGAAAATTAGCCGTGTGGTCAGTGACTCAAGCAGTCTTGCTCAGTTAAGTTTTGAATAATTGAAAGCCCTTTATTCAATGTCTATTTGCATTTCTGACTGATATGCCTCTCAAATTTTAGATGGCTGTTTGTGAAAAAAGCCTTCAGCTGACTGTTTATTCTAAAAGTGGCAACTGGTGAGTTTGTTTTTTTCTTTGTTTGTTTGTGGAGTTAGGTTGCAAACACAGGTTATTGTACAGTATTGGACTCTGATGGCTACATTTTAATTTGCTTATAAAAAATGATCAAACATTAATAATTTTATATACTAAATGTCACTTGTGGTGTTTTACTATTTCTTAACACTGTATTGATCTGGAGAATGAAAACAAAGCCTCTTGCAAGTAGAAATGCAGAAATGTTTTAATCACACTTATTTTCCTTTCTATAATTTATATATATTATTTATTTATATATATTTTGTGTTTGTTCTTTGTTGTTTTAGTGAGTCAAATTGGCTCTTCTCATCCTGAGCAATTAATTGTTCTGCTGACCTTGTATTAATCTGTATTTGATTTAAAAACCTGTTTGAATTTGGGATTTTTAATTTTTTTTATTTTGGAGAAATAGCCCCCCCCGGTGGACATGTCACAGGCCGCCACTGCTCCATAAGCTAGAGCTTTATATTACTCATCTTTAACAAATGAGAATAAAAATAATCCTAGGTTTCTGTTCAGGACTTTTGCTAGACTAATTAAAAGTCCCATTTCTGTTGAACCATGTATCCCTACAACTATAAGCAGTGATAACTTCATGAGATTCTTTATAAACAAATTTATTTCAATTAGAGAGAAAATTCAAACCATCCTTCCTTCTACTAACTATCCCAAGTCCCCTGTCAAATTAGCCTGGTTGAAACCATACCCTGTCCTTCACTTCTGTGCAGTGAAGGGAAATGAGAATTGAGCGGAGCTGTGCAGGAGGGCGAGGGCCAGGCTACTGTCAAATGAGACAACTTTTAAAATTTCACTAGAGCCTGATTTGTGTTTGGACTGTTATTGTCCTGTTGAGCTCTCTGAATTGTCAAAAATAATAGCCTCATCCAAACCATCCACATGTCTGCTAGATCTCATCCCAATCAGACTGTTTAAAGAGGTATTTCCCCTAATTAATGTCCACATTTTGGATCTACTTAATTTGTCTTTAATGAATGGTTACGTACCACAGCGCTTTAAGGTTGCTGTAATTAAACTGTTACTTAAGAAATCTGACCTTGTTTCAGAAATTCTGGCCAATTATAGACCTATATCTAACCTAACTTTCATCTAAAAAATTCTAGAGAAAATAGCTGCAGTCAGCTGCGTGAACATCTACAAAGAAATAACCTGTTTGAAGAGTTTCAGTCAGGGTTTAGAGCTCATCATAGCACAGAAACAGAACTGGTGAAAGTCACTAACGATATTCTCATGGCCTCAGACAATGGACTTGTGTCTATACTGGTCCTGTTAGACCTCAGTGCTGCATTTCATACAATTGATCACAATATTTTACTACAGATGCTTGAATATGATATTGGGATTACAAAAACATATCTAAAATGGTTTAAATCATATCTATCTTATAGAATCCAGTTTCTAAATGTAAATAATAAATCTTCTTCATACACCAAAGTTAGTCATGGAGTCCCTCAGGGCTCAGTGCTTGGACCAATACCCTCTACTTTATATATGCTTCCATTAGGTAAAGTTATTATTAAAACCAGCCACTAGGGAGCACAAGCCAGTGTATCTCTTGTGCCTGTCCCAAGCCCGGGTAAATGGTGAGGGTTGTGTCAGGAATGGCATCCGATGCAAAACACTTGCCAAAACCATAATGCGAGTTCATCAAAGTGAAACCATACCGGATCGGTCGAGGCCCGGGTTAAAGACATAAAAACCTGGATGACCCTAATTTTTCTCCTTTTGAATATAGACAAGACGGAGGTTTTAGTTTCTGGACCTGAGCATCTTAGGAATAACTTTTTCAGTCTTTCGTCCTCCTTAGATGACATTAATCTGGCCTCCAGTTCTATTGTTAAAAATCTTGGTGTTATTTTTAATCAGGACATGTCTTTTATCACCCACATTAAAATGTTACCAGAACTGCCTTCTTCCACCTGTGTAATAAAAAACATCTTATCTAAAAATGATGCAGAAAAACTGGTTTATGCATTTGTCACGTCTAGACTGGACTATTGCAATTGTTTATTATCTGGGTGTCCAAATACTTCTTTAAAATGTCTTCAGTTGATCCAAAATGCTGCTGCCAGAGTCTTAACTGGAGTTAGTAGGAGAGATCATATCTCTTCAGTTTTAGTTTCTCTCCATCGGCTCCTGGTCAAATCCAGAATAGAATTCAAGATCTTACTAAGTTCTAGCATACAAAGCTCTCAACAACCTAGCTCCATCTTATATTGCAGATCTTGTTGTTCCATATTTTCCTAACAGAGCACTTCACTCTCAGATTGCATGTTTACTTGTGGTTCAGAGAGTTTCCAAAAACAGAATGGGAGGCAGATCTTTCAGTCATCAGGCTCCTCTCTTGTGGAATCAACTTCCAATTTATGTCCGTGAGGCTGACACATTGTCCAGTTTTAAGACTTTCCTTTTTGATAAATCCTATAGTTAGTTTGCTTGGGTTTCATGAGCTATCTCTTAGTTATGCTGCTATAGGCTTAAGGCCCCAGTATAGCTGTGCGTTGGGCCGAACGCCGCTCGACGTGTTGTGCGCAGGCGCTCCACAGTATCCACCTTATTTTCGTTTTCGCGCCACTACCCATAATTCATAGCGGAAGCCGGGAGTGTACTTCCGCCCGCGGTCCCGCGCTCTTGTTTACGTGTGTGGGGAAACATACTTGCTAGCGATTTATTTATTTATTTACACAAAAGTTTCCTTTACCTCACGGAGGCAGTCGCAACCCTTCCCTCTCCTGTCCTTCCCCCCCCTGCTGCTGGCAGCTCCACAGCAAAGCGCCTCGAACGTAAATTAAGATGGATTGGAGGTTTGGGCATTCGATTCTACAAAGAAGATTTCCACAGAAGAAGGCACAAGGGGAGCCTTTTCAACCTCACAGAGTGACGGAGGATACGCCATGGATTCCGTGGATGTCTGGGTGTGCTCTGATGAGGTGATGAATCTTGGAATCTTGGATTTATGATGGCAGCGCTTTCCTTTTTGGCATTTGTGGAGCACTGGTCTATCGCAAAAAGAGGGAGACTTCAGCAGGACTTAATGCCTGGAGCACCCGACGTCTGGTCTGCGCTGTGACCTCGAGAAATCAGCTGTGTGCGAGCTTATTCGGGGGGTGAACAGATCAACCTTGGTTTTAGGACTCTGTTCGCTGTGGTCAACATCAGAATTCAGCTGTTTGAGAGCTTATCCAGAGGGTGAGCTGGTCACCCTTGGACTTAGGACTCGGGTCGCTGTGGTCAACATCTGAGGTCAGAGTTGGATCAGTGGAAAAAGTCCCGAATTGGATCATATGAACAGAATGGCCCTTACAGACTGAAGGCTGCTGAAATTACAAAGTGTGCCTGATAAAAAATATTTGTAATTCTTATCTGGCTCCCTTGGAAACAGCCTTGGAAAAGGCTGGATATCTAATTTCTCCTGAGACGTGGCTACTGTGGAAAAAAGCTGTCCTTGTCTTGTCTGCTCCCCCCCCCGGAGAACTTTTCTATGAGCGTTATCGGAGGCATCCGGAATGTTTCATGGACAGATCCTCCCTGCCTCAGTTTCAACCTGCAACATGTAACTGTCATAAATGTGCTTATGATATGGTTTTTACTGGGTCATGCGGTGTCTTGCAGACAAAATGTGATTCATTTTTTTTAATATCAACGCTGTAACCCCCATGGTTTCTTTCCCTGTTTTCCCACCTTTGACCTTCATCCTGAGACGGATGGGAGAGGCCGCGCTGAAAAACATGTCATGTGTTTTGATAAGGCAGCAGCTTTCACACTCAAACCTCTCTCCTGGATGACTGTGAATACATAATCACGTTGTATCAATGAAAATTGGTGCAATGTTAATAAATGCTCTTGAATCTAAATGGAAGCACATAAGAAGTGGATACATTCCAAGGATGTTTTAAGAAGCTGCGAAGATAAGACATTATCTGTGCTTCAGCTGTAGTTAACGTCTTATCTCACTGCTCACGGACAGGCTGACTGGACACTGTGGAAGGTACATCACTTATCTGATATCAGAATATTTAGATCACAGCCAGACATTAATATAGTCAGAGTTCAAGTCTGTGCTGTGAATGAAAGCATACATTTAATATAAAATTTGTTGAAAATGTCACAAGTAAAATGTACAAAGTTGAAACACATGCTGTTTAATTAACAAGTTGATGATAAAGTAGTTATATATTTTCTGCAATATTCAAAGACAAGATAATATGAAATATGTACATTGTTGTTTTGAGAAAACCATGTGTTGCCATTTAAAGAACCTGTTTCATTGTGGTTGAATAAAACAAAAAAAGAAGTCATTTTTCAGTTGATTTCATACGTACACTATTACATAAGCTTTTCAACAAAAACATTCATGGTGTAGAGTATATATATTATATACAAAAGAGAAACATAGAAATTATTTACTCCATATCTAAAAATTTCTGTGTTAAGGTACTCTCTCAGGTCGTAGAATCTTCAATCACCAGCAGACTCCCAGGACATGGATGGAAACTCGACTTGGTCCAGAAGTTTTGTGCAGTCGTACACAGACAACAAACGAGTTAAAATCTTCTATAAATAAATCTGCTGTTCATTTACATTTGTTCTTTTTGTTGTTATTTCAATAATTAAAATACACTGTTCAATGTCTAATAATGTGAAGTAGTTTCATTGTGATGTCACCCATACTACTCATTGTAATACACATAAATAAAAACTAAAGGTCTTGATTGTTCTTAGGCCAGTGTTTTTATTCACATGTGCAAAGCATAAAAACATTCATTTTGCTTATAAGTTTTCATCACCCAGGAGACTGACAAAGTTCAGAATAAAAGCTATAATTATACATTTAAAACAGTTGACTGAATACAGTACATGACAACTGTGGGTGGTGTTGTCTTAATGAAAATGAATTGGCACAGAATAAAGATCAAAACCAATTCAACAAGCAATGATGGAGACCAGCAAACTGAACAGATTTCTCTTCATGTGGAACTGTCCGATTTCAGCCAACTCCACAGGAATCCAAGGTGTAGATCTGAGACTGGACCCAGGTGTACGATCTGAGACTGGACCCAGGTGTACAAACTTATCTCTGGATGGATCTCGTGGCTTCAATCTTCTGTAAAGTAGAAAAAGAAAACTTGTCTTGTCATAGACAGTGTGTACAGTACAGTATTAGTACTAAAATGAGTAAATAAAGCATTTACTTAATGTAGGATCTTATCTCTGGATGGATCTCGTGGCTTCAGTCTTCTGTAAAGTAGAAAAAGAAAACTTGTCTTGTCATAGACAGTGTGTACAGTACAGTATTAGTACTAAAATGAGTAAATAAAGCATTTACTTAATGTAGGATCTTATCTCTGGATGGATCTCGTGGCTTCAGTCTTCTGTAAAGTAGAAAAAGAAAACTTGTCTTGTCATAGACAGTGTGTACAGTACAGTATTAGTACTAAAATGAGTAAATAAAGCATTTACTTAATGTAGGATCTTATCTCTGGATGGATCTCGTGGCTTCAGTCTTCTGTAAAGTAGAAAAAGAAAACTTGTCTTGTCATAGACAGTGTGTACAGTACAGTATTTGTACTAAAATGAGTAAATAAAGCATTTACTTAATGTAGGATCTTATCTCTGGATGGATCTCGTGGCTTCAATCTTCTGTAAAGTAGAAAAAGAAAACTTGTCTTGTCATAGACAGTGTGTACAGTACAGTATTTGTACTAAAATGAGTAAATAAAGCATTTACTTAATGTAGGATCTTATCTCTGGATGGATCTCGTGGCTTCAATCTTCTGTAAAGTAGAAAAAGAAAACTTGTCTTGTCATAGACAGTGTGTGCAGTACAGTATTTGTACTAAAATGTGAGTAAATAAAGCATTTACTTAACAGATCTGCCATTAAATAATATAAATAAATATAAATAATACTGTATAAACACGTGTGCATATTATTTAATGACAGATTTGTTAAGTAAATGCTTTATTTACTCACATTTTAGTACAAATGTAGCTTCATGTGCACTTTTCTCCTCTTTAATTTACATCATTATTTTAAATGTGCTTTAATAACTCTGGTTTAATGACGGGTCAGGTTTTGAGGCCTAGTCATTGTTGACACGGTCTGTCTTTGAAAAAAGATGTGTAAACTGTCTCAATCATATCTAACCAGCTAAATAACAGTTTAACTAAAATAACACAGCCCCAAAAAAAGTCCAGGCTCAACAAGAACCAGCACTTTGTTGTGAGTGTTACCGTCTGGAAGTTAGCCTTTAAAGTAGCTACATGCTAAGCTAACCACAGCAGTACCACAGCAGTACAGACGCTAAATCATGGAAAAAAAAAAAAAAACAGCTACTAAACAGACGGTTATACTCCGATATTGTTCTGACATGGTTTCACAAAATGATTTATATAGAATATTTTGTTTACCGAACTAAAGTTGATCGGAGCGCGACGTCTTCGACAGCAGCTCAGAGCCAGACACAGACAGAGGAAGGAGCAGCTGTCAGCTCCTCCGATGGAGATAAATCCTTCACGTTTACAACAGCGCGTTGCTCAAACGTATACCTGGCTGTAACACCCTCTAACCCAGCAAGAAACAACCCAAAAAAATAAAAAAACGAGAGGAAATAAACTGGTGTCCCGGCTTGTTTTTCACAGCAAAACACACGCTACAGGACTTCCGCCGGAAGTTTACTCCCGGGAGGGGGCGGCACCGGACTGTCATGGCGGCCTACATGAGCTTTTTGCGAAAGAGGTGGATAGCTCAGCGTGAGGCTCCAGCAGCAACAGCAGGGCGGAGCGTTTACCTATGGGACAAATTGAGGTCGCTGATTGGTCATTTGCTGACACGCCTACTGAATTGATTGATGGGTCGTGTGGGAGAGAAAAAAGCACGGGCTGCGTAGCGGTTTTCTGTGTTTATATGTTAATAAAAAGTTCTAAAAAAATAAAATAAAAACAGGGAGCGCTTGCACCAGCACACCAGAACACCAGGAAATCTTTAGAACTTCACGCAGCCACGTTGGACAATTATTTTTCTTTCCTTAGCTTGTGTTTTTTGTCTTTCAGGTACAACTGCATCTGGACCTGTCTTTCTGTGTTCGTTTGTCTCTCCTTCCTGTCCTCTAAAACCCAGCAGGTCAAAGCAGATGGCCGCTTGTCCGGAGCCTGGTTCTGCTGGAGGTTTCTTCCTTTTAAAATGGAGTTTTTCCTTTCCACTGTTAACAATGTGCTCAGGATGGGAGACTGCAACGAAGCCAAGATTCAACGTGTCTGCTGGATTCCTTAGATAGAGAACTTTACTGATTGACTTCTCTATGTATGTGAATGCTCCGGTAAAGTACCCTGAGACAACTTTGTTGTGATTTGGTGCTATATAAATAAATTGAATTTAACTGAATTTTGGTTTCATAGGTTGACAACGTTGTCTCACATCTCTCCTACTTTCTGGAACTAAATTACGAGACGTTTGAGGCAGGTTCCAGACCATTGCACCAACTTTATTTTGAGAGAGAATTGGTTTGGCACACCTTTTTCAACGTGCCCAAAATTCCTATGACTCACTTGAGAATTACTCAAAGACAGTTATTATCCACAATCTGTCAGATTACTGAACTCTTGATAATAACTTCTGCACCAAGCCACTTAGTGACAACTAATATATTTATTTCCGCTACATTTACATTATGTGGTTGTCTCATGTATGATACAGTTTGATCAACTCATTCTCACTCCCTACTTGTCATATATTGATGATAAGGGTCAGTGTCCCTCCGCGTCGCATACTTGATGCGTCGGGTCGCCCCTTCTCATCATTATTTGGTGTGTAGGGTAATGTTAAGTTGTGATCTTCTCTTCCGGTTTGGATAGTGAAGCACTTTCATATTTACTTATTTTTTATGAACAGGAATGATTTTTCTGGCAAAATTTAAACCTTAAGCCTAACCTGATAACAAACCCTAAACTTAACCATTCACCTTTTATTTGACCCCCGAACCCCAAACAAACCAATGAGAGCACCCTGCACACCAAAAATGACGAGAAGGGGCGACCCGACGCATCAAGTATGTGACGCGGAGGGACCCTGACCCTTATCATCAATATATGACGAGTAGGGAGTGAGAACATGTTGGTTTGATACAGCATATACATATCTACCTTAACATCACAATTCAAACGCAGCTGGATATCTCATCGACTTGAAGACTTGATGACGTGTCTATCTCTGCTGCCATCTGTGGATTTTAAGGATGCATATTTAATTGGATTTACGATAACTGGTTCCTGCTTTTTGAATTCGGCTGGTTGCTGGTGTTATCTACAATCAAGGAAGTCGTCAGCAGCAAATTGGGACCCGATCATGCTGCTTGCCTTACACCAAAAATACACTGCACGCGGTCCGAGTCCGCTCCACTCCGGTCCGACCTCCGCAGCAAATACGCACCCATTATAATCAATGAGATAAAGTACACTGGCTCCGCACGGCGGCAGCGAGCTGCGGCGAGCGGACGGCAGTCCGTCAAAATTAGAAATTTTTCTATTTCTGCCGGACGCCGGAGCTGTGCCGGAGTCAACTTTTGAAGATTACGTCGCACCAACAGGAAAAGGAACGAGCACAACTTCCGTATTTACAAAATAAAATCACCACGGGCGGACTAATCCTAGCTCTATACGGATTTATTTGTACAAAAATGCTGTCAAACTATCATTTATGACTATTCTATGACTAAACTATTATATTTATGACTATGACTACGCCTAATAACGCAATACAAGAAATAAATAAATAAAAAAGTATTTTATTCTGAAATGTAAACATCACTTCCTGTTGCTCAAACCATGTCCTGTCGCTTATTTACGAGAGAAGATCAAGGCAGCCTTTACTGTTGTTCTCCTTCTTCCACCGAATGAATTGTTTTGTTCTGACTTCATTATTTATCACTTGATTTATCGCGCAATCTCGCAATTCCCGCGCATGCGTCTTGGAGCGGCGCATCCATGCGGACCTGAGCTGAGCGGAGGCAGTGGACTTTGGACTCGCTCAGCTGCGACCTGCGGAGCGGAGCGGACACGGACCGCGTGTATTGTATTTTTGGGGTTATGATGGCTTGGTTTGTGCCTGTGTACCCAGACTCAACTGCCTTGGGCAGAATGGATCAGATCTCGAGGATTTTTACGTAGACACGTTTCCATCGGTGTGGCCATGTAATTTGGACATTTTGGAACTGTTTTTGGACCAACACAGACTCAAGGTAGGTGTCATTATGTTCTGCCTGTCCCCAAAACAACTGTGTGCTTATCTGAATCTGGCTCCCCCGACTGGCCTTGAAGGCCACCTTATCTGAATACGCCTGGAGGACATGTAATCTGATGCTCAATCCCGCCCATCGGGGAATTCCACTGACAACCAGAGGGAACAGCTGAATAAACATTCTGTCATCATTTCAGGACTCTTGGATTCTCATTAGCATTGACCTTGGCCATTTGAAAGTAACATTGGCAGCCATCAGCTGAAATTGGTCAAAAACAGCTGAACAACAGCTAAAACAAGCAGAAAATATCTTAAATTACCAGAAGGAAGTTGGTAGAACATGGTTTTGCTGAATTAGGCTGAAAAAAGTTGGATTGATTAAAAAAATTGTTGAAATAGCTGAAAAAGCTGAAATTTGCATAAACAGCTAAATAGTAGCTAAAATAGCAAAAATATCTTAATCTTTCAAAAATTTGCTGAAAGGAGCATAATGATCATAAGTCAGTATAAGTACAACAATGTTGAAGTAAGCTGCATTAAGCTGAAAAGATTGCAAAGTCGTTGTAGAAACAGTTGAAATTAGCTGAAAGTAGCCGAAATATTTTTAAAAAATGTACAAGGTAGCTGAAGGAAGTTGAGTTGGTCCAAAATGTGAAAGGAGTAGTGAAATATTGTAATGAGTTCCAAAGATATCAAGGATGTAAAATGAGCTCATTGAGTTCATTTGAGCTCCATTCATTTTCAATGGGAAAAAAATGGCCGAAAAGGCTGAATATTTCAAAAAGCTAAAGTTGCACCAATACCAAAAGTCATAGCCATCATGTCCTGAATGAGCTGAACATTTTGATATATGAATTGTTGAAATAGCACAAAAACTGTAGGAGGAGTAGCGTGCCAAAAAACGTACGGAATCAGGATAGTAACAGATGTAATTGTAACACTAGAAAAGTCGCATTTCCTGCGAAAATGCACGTGTGAATGCCTTAGCGCCGCTCCGCCCTTCTCGTGGCGACCGCGGGAAGTCCAGCTGGTCCACCCTGAAACGCTCTCGTGCCTTTCCCGTGCCCGTTCGGCACCCAATGCGTGCACCCAATTTGGTCCACATTCCAAAATGGCCGCCTTCCCATTTATCGTACAACGTTGACGCCAGAGGGTTTTCTGTGCGTCTTGGTGAATTGGAGAAGTGTACCAAATTTCATGATCCTACGTGAAACTAAGGCCAATGCGGAGGGTAGTTTGAAATTTTCTAGGTGGCGCTCTTGAGCCGTTTCTTTTGAAATTTTGGCCACGCCCCCAAAATATGTAATTGTTCACCAGTCCTGATGAGTCTGCCAATTTTGGTGAGTTTTGGGATATGACAAAGCCCCCAAAATGCCATTTTATTTTAGCGCCATTCATTTTCAATGGGATAAAAATGGCCGAAAAGTTCGCCTTTCCTTTCATCGTACAACGTTGGTGCCAGAGGGTTTTCTGTGCGCCTTGGTGAATCGGGGAGGTGTACCAAATTTCATGATCCTACGTGAAACTAAGGCCAATGCGGAGGGTAGTTTGAAATATTCTAGGTGGCGCTCTTGAGCCGTTTCTTTTGCAATTTTGGCCACGCCCCCAAAATATGTAATTTTTCACCAGTCCTGACGAGTCTGCCAAATTTGGTGAGTTTTGGGATATGATAAAGCTCCCAAAAGGCCAAACGTATTGTGACGGCGTTATGTCTTATTCGCCACATCGCCACGCCCACATGCTCCACCCAAAACGGTCAGTGTTGGAAAGCTTGTTACAGCAACATGTCTTTGGTCACTGGACAGACCGTCACGCTGATTAGGTAACAGGTGTCCGATCGGGACGTTCAATGTACAACTGTACACTTCCTGTTGTGAGGGGGCGTGGCTTAATTAATGTCATGATTTGACCATTCAGTATTGCAGGGGACCGGATGTGGGTCAATCACTGAAGGTTTGATGTATTAGACAGTTTTCGTGTAGGTGCTATTAGTGTTTCGTTTGTGACGGCGTTACGTCTGATTCGCCACATCGCCACGCCCACATGCTCCACCCAAAACGGTCAGTGTTGGAAAGCTTGTTACAGCAACATGTCTTCGGTCACTGGACAGACCGTCACGCTGATTAGGTAACAGGTGTCCGATCGGGACGTTCAATGTACAACTGTACACTTCCTGTTGTGAGGGGGCGGGGCTTAAATAATGTCATGATTTGACCATTCAGTATTGCAGGGGACGGGATGTGGGTCAATCACTAAAGGTTTGATGTATTAGACGGTTTTCGTGTAGGTGCTATAAGTGTTTCGTTTTTCATGGCGAGATACCTAACTTTGAGGCCAGGCCACGCCCCTTCAGCATATATGAAAACGTGAGGTTTTGATATTTTTTTACTCCCCCATGTCTGAGCGATGAGTCTGCCAAATTTGGTGAGATTTAAGATATGATAAAGCCCCCCAAAGGCCATTTCATTTTAGCTCCATTCATTTTCAATGGGAAAAAAATGGCCGAAAAGGCTAAATATCTCAAAAAGCTAAAGTTGCAGCATTACCAAAAGTCATAGCTGGATTGTCCTGAGCGAGCTGAACATTTTGATATATGATTTGTTGAATTGGCACGAAAACTGTAGGAGGAGTAGGACGCCAAAAAACGTACGGATGGAAGATAGTAACATCTATAAAGTATAACTAGAAAAACCGCATTTCCTACGAAAATGCACGTGTGAATGCCTCAGCGCCGCTCCGCCCTTCTCGCGGCGACCGCGGGAAGTCGAGCTGGTCCACCCCGAAACACTCTCGTGCCTTTCCCGTACCCGTTCGGCACCCAGTGCGTGCACTCGATTTGGTCCACATTCCAAAATGGCCGCCTTCCCATTTATCGTACAACGTTGACGCCAGAGGGTTTTCTGTGCGTCTTGGTGAATTGGACAAGTGTACCAAATTTCATGATCCTACGTGAAACTAAGGCCAATGCGGAGGGTGGTTTGAATATTTCTAGGTGGCGCTCTTGAGCCGTTTCTTTTGCAATTTTGGCCACGCCCCCAAAATATGTAATCGTTCACCAGTCCTGATGAGTCTGCCAATTTTGGTGAATTTTGGGATATGACAAAGCCCCCAAAATGCCATTTCATTTTAGCTCTATTCATTTTCAATGGGATAAAAATGGCCGAAAAGGTCGCCTTTCCTTTCATTGTACAACAATGGTGCCAGAGGGTTTTCTGTGTGTCTTGGTGAATCGGGGAAGTGTACCAAATTTCATGATCCTACGTGAAACTAAGGCCAATGCGGAGGGTGGTTTGAATATTTCTAGGTGGCGCTCTTGAGCCGTTTCTTTTGCAATTTTGGCCACGCCCCCAAAATATGTAATTTTTCACCAGTCCTGACGAGTCTGCCAAATTTGGTGAGTTTTGGGATATGATAAAGCTCCCAAAAGGCCAAACGTATTGTGACGGCGTTACGTCTGATTCGCCACATCGCCACGCCCACATGCTCCACCCAAAACAACCAGTCGTGGAAAGCTTGTTACAGCAACATGTCTTCGGTCACTGGACAGACCGTCACGCTGATTAGGTAACAGGTGTCCGATCGGGATGTTCAATGTACAACTGTACACTTCCTGTTGTGAGGGGGCGTGGCTTAATTATTGTCATGATTTGACCATTCAGTATTGCAGGGGACCGGATGTGGGTCAATCACTGAAGGTTTGATGTATTAGACTGTTTTCGTGTAGGTGCTATTAGTGTTTCGTTTGTGACGGCGTGACGGCTGATTCGCCACATCGCCACGCCCACATGCTCCACCCAAAACGGTCAGTGTTGGAAAGCTTGTTACAGCAACATGTCTTCGGTCACTGGACAGACCGTCCCGCTGATTAGGTAACAGGTGTCCGATCGGGACGTTCAATGTATAACTGTACACTTCCTGTTGTGAGGGGGCGTGGCTTAATTAATGTCATGATTTGACCATTCAGTATTGCAGGGGAGTGGTTGTGGGTCAATCACTGAAGGTTTGATGTATTAGACGGTTTTCGTGTAGGTGCTATTAGTGTTTCGTTTTTCATGGCGAGATGCCTAACTTTGAGGCCAGGCCACGCCCCTTCAGCATATATGAAAATGCGAGGTTTTGATCATTTGTTACTCCTGCATGTCTGAGTGATGAGTCTGCCAAATTTGGTGAGTTTTAGGGTATGATAAAGCCCCCAAAAGACCATTTCATTTTAGCTCCATTCATTTTCAATGGGAAAAAAATGGCCGAAAAGGCTAATTATTTCAAAAAGCGCAACTTGCAGC
Organism: Garcialebias charrua; assembly: GCA_038048925.1. NCBI lineage: Eukaryota > Metazoa > Chordata > Actinopteri > Cyprinodontiformes > Rivulidae > Garcialebias > Garcialebias charrua. The sequence goes on along the minus strand of JBBPBX010010907.1, from coordinate 19,148 downwards.
ATTACCAAAAGTCATAGCTGGATTGTCCTGAGCGAGCTGAACATTTTGATATATGAATCGTTGAAATGGCACAAATACTCTAGGAGGAGTAGCGTGCCAAAAAACGTACGGACGGAAGATAGTAACTATAATAATAATAACTAGAAAAACCGCATTTCCTGCGAAAATGCACGTGTGAATGCCTTAGCGCCGCTCCGCCCTTCTCGCGGCGACCGCGGGAAGTCGAGCTGGTCCGCCCCGAAACACTCTCGTGCCTTTCCCGTACCCGTTCGGCACCCAGTGCGTGCACTCAATTTGGTCCACATTCCAAAATGGCCGCCTTCCCATTTATCGTACAACGTTGACGCCAGAGGGTTTTCTGTGCGTCTTGGTGAATTGGACAAGTGTACCAAATTTCATGATCCTACGTGAAACTAAGGCCAATGCGGAGGGTAATTTGAAATATTCTAGGTGGCGCTCTTGAGCCCTTTCTGTTGCAATTTTGGCCACGCCCCCAAAATATGTAATTTTTCACCAGTCCTGACGAGTCTGCCAAATTTGGTGAGTTTTGGGATATGATAAAGCTCCCAAAAGGCCAAACGTATTGTGACGGCGTTACGTCTGATTCGCCACATCGCCACGCCCACATGCTCCACCCAAAACAACCAGTCGTGGAAAGCTTGTTACAGCAACATGTCTTCGGTCACTGGACAGACCGTCACGCTGATTAGGTAACAGGTGTCCGATCGGGATGTTCAATGTACAACTGTACACTTCCTGTTGTGAGGGGGCGTGGCTTAATTATTGTCATGATTTGACCATTCAGTATTGCAGGGGACCGGATGTGGGTCAATCACTGAAGGTTTGATGTATTAGACTGTTTTCGTGTAGGTGCTATTAGTGTTTCGTTTGTGACGGCGTGACGGCTGATTCGCCACATCGCCACGCCCACATGCTCCACCCAAAACGGTCAGTGTTGGAAAGCTTGTTACAGCAACATGTCTTCGGTCACTGGACAGACCGTCCCGCTGATTAGGTAACAGGTGTCCGATCGGGACGTTCAATGTATAACTGTACACTTCCTGTTGTGAGGGGGCGTGGCTTAATTAATGTCATGATTTGACCATTCAGTATTGTAGGGGACCGGTTGTGGGTCAATCACTGAAGGTTTGATGTATTAGACGGTTTTCGTGTAGGTGCTATTAGTGTTTCGTTTTTCATGGCGAGATTCCTAACTTTGAGGCCAGGCCACGCCCCTTCAGCATATATGAAAACGCGAGGTTTTGATAATTTTTTACTCCCCCATGTCTGAGTGATGAGTCTGCCAAATTTGGTGAGATTTAGGATATGATAAATCCTCCAAAAGGCCATTTCATTTTAGCTCCATTCATTTTCAATGGGAAAAAAATGGCCGAAAAGGCTTAATATTTCAAAAAGCGAAAGTTGCAACATTACCAAAAGTCATAGCTGGATTGTCCTGAACGAGCTGAACATTTTGATATATGAATCGTTGAAATGGCACAAATACTCTAGGAGGAGTAGGACGCCAAAAAACGTACGGATGGAAGATAGTAACATCTATAAAGAATAATAATAACTAGAAAAACCGCATTTCCTGCGAAAATGCACGTGTGAATGCCTTAGCGCCGCTCCGCCCTTCTCGCGGCGATCGCGGGAAGTCGAGCTGGTCCACCCTGAAACGCTCTCGTGCCTTTCCCGTACCCTTTCGGCACCCAATGCACGCACCCAATTTGGTCCACATTCCAAAATGGCCGCCTTCCCATTTATCGTACAACGTTGATGCCAGAGGGTTTTCTGTGCGTCTTGGTGAATTGGACAAGCGTACCAAATTTCATGATCCTACGTGAAACTAAGGCCAATGCGGAGGGTAGTTTGAAATTTTCTAGGTGGCGCTCTTGAGCCGTTTCTTTTGAAATTTTGGCCACGCCCCCAAAATATGTAATTGTTCACCAGTCCTGATGAGTCTGCCAAATTTGGTGAGTTTTGGGATATGATAAAGCTCCCAAAAGGCCAAACGTATTGTGACGGCGTTACGTCTGATTCGCCACATCGCCACGCCCACATGCTCCACCCAAAACAACCAGTCGTGGAAAGCTTGTTACAGCAACATGTCTTCGGTCACTGGACAGACCGTCACGCTGATTAGGTAACAGGTGTCCGATCGGGACGTTCAATGTACAACTGTACACTTCCTGTTGTGAGGGGGCGTGGCTTAATTATTGTCATGATTTGACCATTCAGTATTGCAGGGGACCGGATGTGGGTCAATCACTGAAGGTTTGATGTATTAGACTGTTTTCGTGTAGGTGCTATTAGTGTTTCGTTTGTGACGGCGTGACGGCTGATTCGCCACATCGCCACGCCCACATGCTCCACCCAAAACGGTCAGTGTTGGAAAGCTTGTTACAGCAACATGTCTTCGGTCACTGGACAGACCGTCCCGCTGATTAGGTAACAGGTGTCCGATCGGGACGTTCAATGTATAACTGTACACTTCCTGTTGTGAGGGGGCGTGGCTTAATTAATGTCATGATTTGACCATTCAGTATTGTAGGGGACCGGTTGTGGGTCAATCACTGAAGGTTTGATGTATTAGACGGTTTTCGTGTAGGTGCTATTAGTGTTTCGTTTTTCATGGCGAGATACCTAACATTGAGGCCAGGCCACGCCCCTTCACCATTTATAAAAACGCGAGGTTTTGATCATTTTTTACTCCCCCATGTCTGCGTGATGAGTCTTCCAAATTTGGTGAGATTTAGGATATTTAAAGTTTTTTACTTGCAATGGGCGGGCTGTAAGTTAAATTAAAGACTCAACACTTCTCTTCAGATGAATTTGCATACAAACTGAAGAGCCAGACATGCATTAATTAGAGCTATCGGGAAGTAGGAGAAGTTGTGGATTCTCACGTACTGTGGCCTGTTCATTAACACGTCTAGGATTCTGTTGCAAATATAGGGGCTTAATCCTTGTGTGAATAGTTTGTCATTAAGGTTTGGAGGATCATTGTTTTGAAGTCAGATGTAAATTTACAAAGAGCAGACGTGTGTCTGAGTCCTTCTATTCCAGGTGGGTGATAACAGTGTGGACCACAGAGGAGATGGCATCCTCTGTTGATGAAGGGCTTTAACAAGATTAACACTTTCCAGTAAAAACTATTATTTGATGGCTGAGAATAATAGCAAAGATGTGGGTTAGCTGAACTTTTCATTAAATTAAATGTTCCTTAAATGTTCATTAAATGTTTAATGTTTTAGTTTTAGTTTTAGAGTTGGTGTAAATTTTCATACTCTTATACCACTATGCAAAAAAAACTCAGGACAGTGTTAGTTTTACTATTTTATGCTTATGTCTATTATTATATGTTTCAGTGTTTCAATGTTTAGATGTTTACTGTTGCACCGAGGGACTGAGAGAAACGCAATTTCGGTCCTGTGTATGTCTTGTACAGTACATATTGCAGATCTGACAATAAAGTTGACTTTGACTTTTGACTTTGACTTTTCCGTAATAAATAAACACAATTGTCAAATCAGCTGGATTCAAAAATTAGTTTCACTACGTGCAAAACGCTGCATTTCTTTCAAAGTTAACAGATAAACAGCCTAAAAAAATATTTGTTTACTGACATTATCGTAAAGGTGTATCTGAGCGGAACTTTTCCATAATTATTTTTTTCATTTACCTTTTATTTATCCAGGTAGTCTCATTGATTCACAAGAACTCATTTTCAACAGAGACCAATTTTAGAGAGTAGATGGTGGAGAAAAAGGGCCTTGCTCAGGGGCCCAGAGTGTGGGGAATGAGGATTGAGGCAGATGTGAGTGTTTCACCTTTTTCCAACCACATTTTTTGATGTTGTCAGTACCGAGGCTTGAACCGGCGATCTTCCGAACACAGGCCCAACGTCTAACCACTGCGCCACCACTCCCCCACGTAATGGTCAAATCAGCTATATTTCAATAGTTTCGCTACGTCTGATCAACAAAACGTTATCACAACTACTTCTACATCGAATTTTAGCTCAAACATCTCCTAAAGCTAATCAGTTGTAAACGTCCATCCAGGGATTATTTTGTATGTTTCATAAAAATCTAGCATGTGGTTCATGAACTATTTTGCTAACAGTCAAATACTAAGGTAACAGCTACCACAGCTACTACCAAATCAAATTTTAGCTCAAACATCTCCTAAAGCTAAGCAGTTGTAAATGTCCATCCAGTGATTACTTTCTGTAAGTTTTATCAAAATCTATCTTGTGGTTCATGAGCTATTTTGCTAACAGTCAAACACTGAGGTAACAATAGTTCATACCGCCAGAAAGCAGGAGGCTGTGCTGCAACAGAATGAGTCCGAGCAGAGACTGCTGTCGTACACATGAGCTGGAAAAGCTCGGTGGATCCTAGTGGTCAAAAGTGGTACTGCGCTCCTAACAACCGAAAGTGGTACTGCTCCCTTTTTTCATCAGAATGAGTGAAAACTGTCAGATCTTAGCAAAAAATTAGTCTTAAAAAAATAGGGGAAAATCCCTAAATATGTCGCTTCGCCGTATAACTCAAAGGACATGCAAATTAATTTAAAAATGTGACTTATATGCTGGAAAATACGGTAACATAAAGAATTACTTCCCAATTCCATATGATAGTTTCATAAGTTTTGCTGATACTGCTCTATAGTTTTTTTAATGCAGTCTCATCTCAACTTGACCCATGATTACCATACACTACAAGAATCTAAAACTGATGTAAATTAACAGTGCTACAGTACATTCCAACTTTGTGAAGGTTATGGTGTTAAAGTGTTTTTTTTAACATCTTGATTAATATATTATTGTTTGAGGAGACAGAAAATGAGAACTTTTAACTTTGTGGTACTTTGCAACATTCAGCAGTTCACTGAATTCATTCTCATGTGGTTTACCTGCAAAACATAAAAAAATTACCATACTCATCTCATGTAAATATGATCGTTAAATCCTGGTTTTTCCAGCTTAAGCAAATGTCTAAGCTGAAGCCCAGATTATAAAAAAAAACATTGAAACAGTAATTCACGCATTTATTACATCTAGAATTGATTACTGCAATTCACTCCTGTTTGGTATCAGTCAGACCACCATTGCACGACTACAACTGGTTCAGAATGCAGCAGTCCTATTTTTAATCAGTACACGCAAAAGACAGCACATTACACCAGCCTTGACCTCCCTGCACTGGTTCATCTTCGAATCCAGTTCAAAATTCTCCTGTATGTCTACAAATCGCTGAACAGTCTCGCTCCCGCCTATCTCTCGGATCTGATACACCCTTATGTCCCTCCACGTGCTTTGAGGTCAGAGGACCGGGAATGTCACAATTTATGCTGCAGTGTTTGACAAAGGATCAATAAGTTTAAATTAAGCACGTCAATCTCTCTGAAAAAAGGCTATATTTCCTAGATGAGAGTGCAATGGACTTACCATAAAATAATGAAATATAAAAATCAACTTTCTAAATTTAAGTTGTAATGAATATTTTAAATACAAAGTTTTTTGTTGACTTTGCTTACTATAAGTTTGCTGTTTGTTTATTTTTATTTTTAAATGTGCACGCATCCTTTATGATTGTCTGTTGTTGTTGTTGTCCACTGTTGTCATCACTCTTCGTTTAAAATTCAGGTCTCTCTGATAAATGAGTCCCAGAGGCTTAATGGGAACCAATCTTTCTTTGCAATAATCCATGTGTTTTCCTTTCTCTTTAAATGTAAAAACATCAATGTTTGTTTAAAATCATTACACTACAAATGCAACTTCTCATCCATTACACATACATGTCTGAAATTTCAATCCACAAAAAACACCTGCTGTAATGAAAAATATCTGAATGCATGTAGCTTTCATTACAGCCTGACTATTTTCACACCTAAGGAGACAGGGGAAACAGATAAGGTGTTGAATTTGTAATTACTTCCAAACAGGAAGACAGGAGCTGGCCCCTCAGCTTATATGCAAATTCATCTGAAGAGAAAAAGTCACTCTTTCATTCAACTTAAAGCCCACCCATAGCAAGTAAAAAACTTTAAATACAGATGGTGCATCCCAAAGCAAGACATTTCCCAAGAAACTCTGGATCAAACAATTATACAGGTATGTTTCCTTTTTAATTTGTAAATATTGTAATGATTAAATTTAGGGAGAAAATAAAAATATACATCATTATAATGACTTAATGACTTGCATTATTTATTTTCAGTGAAAAAAATCCATATTGGATTATGGCACAATTCTCACCCTCGAAATTTCCAGATTTCAAAGACCCAGGAATTCAATCAGCTAAAATAGAGGCACAAGTTGCTACAGTAAGTATACACGACAAATAAAACTACCTGTTTTTTGAAATCCATCTATGTATAACTTTCAGTAGAGGAAAGGCTGTAATGATTCGTTTATATTTTGCCTGGGTACAGGGAGGGGACAAAGGTTATAGTCAAACAAGATTTATTTGTAATTGAAAACATGTCACTTCTTATCATCTCAACTTGAAAACTTGTATACAGTACTAAAGTCCTTGAATATAAGCAATTTTCTTACATTCTCTCTTACAGTATCTTTGTAAAGATCCAGCAGTGCCAAGAGAGAAGGCCTATGAAACATGCTTTCAAGCATTTCACACCCTGCTGCAACTGCTGGACAAAAAAGAAAAACAAAATGGAGCATTAAAACAAAAGAATACATTCTTAACAAAACATAGTAAAAACACAGATGCCAAACTACAAAAGGCTCTCAGGAAAATCGACCAATTGGAAGCTATAGAACTTTTCAAATTAGATGGTATGTATGTTTAATTTTACAGGATTCTATGATGAATTTATGATTTAGAATACATATTGTTGTTTTATGATATGTGCTTTATAATAAATATGTATAATAATTTTAAATAGACAATTAAAATTACTCATTGACCATTTATTAAATTTTTATTTTTTAGTAAATTTATGTACTTTCTTTATCATATTACTTACTTGATAAAATACTTATGTAATAAATGTGTTTTCTTTATTTGTGGTGTATAACAGACATTCCCGATGAAGACGAGAACTGGAACAACATGGATTCTAATGAAAACACTTCACAAAATGGGTAATTGTCTTTATTTATTTATTTATTGGATATTTGTTGTAATAAGATAATATTCCTTAAAGAACCTGACTAATTGGTTTTTCTATGTAATGCTCCTGTAAAATTGCGTGAAATCACTTTGTGGTAATTTGGCGCTATACAAATCAATCAATCAATCAATCAACTTTATTTGTATAGCACATTTCAAAAACCATAAGGTCAACCAAAGTGCTGTACAATAACATAAAAGACAAGTCAATTAAAACAATAAAAAACATAAAAAACATACAAAAGATAAAAATACATATACCAGTCTATCTACAGGTGTGTTAAAATGCCATAAGAATAAGATCATGTGTTAAAAAGCCAAGGCATAAAACTGTGTTTTTAAAAGGGATTTAAAAACAGGAAGAGAGGAGGCCTGTCTGACACTCAATGGTAAGTTGTATAAACTCAAATGAAATACATTTCATTATTCTTACATACAAATAAATACTTTATAAATATGCTATAAATATTCCATAAAAACTTTATAAATCATTAATAACTGGTCATTATTCATTAAAAACAAACACAAGATGAACCATTTTCTTTCAAAATAATCATTCCAATCCCTACACATCCAGATTAAAACAAAAACTCTTATATTCCAGTTTTCTAAATAATTTACTAAGTTATGAACACAATAAACATTCATAAACCTATTCCTTTAGGAGATAATATTATACTTTATCACTGAATTATAAATGTGTAGAATAATTTCATATTAAAATATCACGTTTCCAAATATTTATTTAATTTTAAATATAACAACTTCCTATCCATCCATCCATTTTCTTCCGCTTATCCGTGGTCGGGTCGCGGGGGTAGCAGCCTAAGTAGGCAGGCCCAGACTTCCCTCTCCCCAGCCACTTGGAGCAGCTCCCCTGGGGGAATCCCAAGGCGTTCCCAGGCCAGCCGAGAAACATAGTCCCTCCAGCGTGTCCTGGGTCTTCCTCTGGGTCTCCTCCCGGTGGGACATGCCCGGAACACCTCACCAGGGAGGCGTCCAGGAGGCATCCTAACCAGATGCCCGAGCCACCTCAACTGGCTCCTCTCGATGTGGAGAAGCAGCGGCTCTACTCCGAGTCCCTCCCGGATGACTGAGCTTCTCACCCTATCTCTAAGGGAGAGTCCAGACACCCTGCGGAGAAAACTCATTTCAGCCGCTTGTATCCGAGATCTCGTTCTTTCGGTCACAACCCAAAGCTCATGACCATAGATGAGGGTGGGAACATAGATCGATAGGTAAATTGAGAGCTTTGCCTTTTGACTCAGCTCTCTCTTCACCACGACAGACCGGTACAGCGCCCGCTTCACTGCGGACACTGCACCTATCCGCCTATCGATCTCACGGTCCAGTTTTCCCTCATTCGTGAACAAGACCCCGAGATACTTCAACTCCTCCACTTGGGGCAGGACCTTCTCCCCGACCCGGAGAAGGCATGCTACCCTTTTCCAGCTCAAGACCATGGCCTCGGATTTGGACAACTTACTCTAACATATTTAAAACAATAAATCTCGATGCAGTATTTTAGTGAAATTTTTTTAAAATCATTTAGTGTTTTTATATCAAACATTTCAGACTAATTTAATAATACCTAAACACAAGAAACTTTTTTTACTATTTCCTTAAAATATAATAGTGTACTTTATCACTACATTACATGTATATACAGTATAAAGAATAGTATGTTAAAAGAATAGGCTTACTAAATTTAATACTTATAAAGTAATAACTTATTCACAAATAATTCAGATAACCTCTCTCAAAAACAAATATAAATGAACAGACTTAAATTAATATTTGAAAGAAATCCTCAAATTTGTCTCTTTATCACTTTTATTAATACAGAATATGCAAATGTTTATTTTCACAAAAGCATGTGTGTTTAATTTAAATTATTACTTAATGGTATAAAAATGTAATAAATGTGTTTTTTAATTTGTTGGTATGTCAAATCATTTTAGAACAAACCAAAACCTTGAGGAAGAGGGATTGAACAAACTTCCAATCACATCACAAGATGGGTAATTTTCCTTTTTTATATATATATATTTCTTTATATTATTTATGGCAATAAGATGATATTCCTTATATAGACAACTTTAATAATTAGCTTTTCAATGTATGTAAATACTCTTGTAAAATTCCCTGATTTGGCACTATATGGAAGTACATGCTCCTCACAGATCCATGAAACTAGTGTACCCCAAGGCTCTATTTTAGGGCCCCTACTTTTTATTTTGTACATGCTACCGCTTGGTGGAGTCATCAGGAGCCATGGGATAAGTTTTCATAGTTATGCTGATGACACACAGCTATACATCTCATTATCTCATGATGACCCCCAGCCAATCACTGCACTTTTTAATTACATTACAGACAAAAAATGCTGAATGGCACAGAACTTTCTCCAGCTAAACCAGGACAAAACAGAAGTTTTTAATCATTGGACCTGAAGTTCAAAAAGAAAATACTATTCAGAAATTACAATCTCTGTCTTTACAACATTCTAAAAAAAGTAAGAAGCCTGGGAGTTCTTTTGGTCTCTGAGCTTACTTTTATTCCTCATGTTAAACATGTATTTAAAACAGGATTTTCTCATCTAAGAAATATAGCCAGAGTCCACCCTCTTCTTTCTCTGGCTAATACTGAGACTTTGATGCATGCTTTTATTTCTAGTCGGTTAGACTAGAGTACGGTAATTCACTGCTTTCTGGTCTCCCTAAGAAAAATTTGTCCAGCCTTCAGCTGTTACAAAACTCTGCTGCTCGTGTGCTAACCAAAACCAGAAGGCAGGCTCATATTACACCTGTTTTAAAATCAGTGCATTGGCTCCCTGTGCACCTCAGCATTGATTTTAAGATTATTTTAGTGGTTTTTAAATGTCTCAATGGTCTAGCACCATCTTATCTTGCAGAGCTGCTATTGCCCTATGAACCCCCACGGACATTAAGGTCCTCTGGTACTGGACTACTAACAGTTCCAAAAGTCAGAACTCACATTTATGGTGAGGCTTCTTTCCAGTTCTATGGCCCCGTCTGTGGAATACTCTACCGTAGAACCTGAGGACTGCAGAGAATGTTATTGTTTTTAAGATCAGGCTCAAGACCCATCTTTTTAACTACATTTCCTGAACTGGTTCATCTCATTTTCCATACTATTGTATTTAATTTACAAATATAAATGAACAGACTTAAATTAATATTTGAAAAAAATCCTCACTTTTGTCTCTTTATCACTTTTATGAAGACATAATATGCAAATGTTCGTTTTCACCAAAGCACATGTGTTTAATTTAAATTATTACTTAATGGTATAAAAATGTAATAAATGTGTTTTTTTAATTTTTTTTGTATGTCAAATCATTTTTAGAACAAACCAAAACCTTGAGGAAGAGGGATTGATCAAACTACCAATCACATCACAAGATGGGTAATTGTCCTTTTTTTTTTATATTTCTTTTTATTATTTATGGCAATAAGATGATATTCCTTACTTAGACAACTTTACTAATTAGCTTTTCAATGTATGTAAAGAAATTGTTTTTAAAATTAATTTAGAGTTCTTAAACATTTCAGACACTGATGTACATTAAGATAAAAAAAAATCATCAGTTTTGTCTTATTTTCACTTTTATTAATGCAAAATATACAGTTATTCGTTTTTACTAGATTATATTCAATTTCGATGGTTGCTTTATGGTAGAAAAAGATAATAAATATGTTTTTTAATTTACTGTGTATGAAATCATTTTCAGAACCCAAAAAAGCCTTGACCCAGAGGGATTGGACCAACTACAAACCACTCCACAAGATGTGTGATTGTATTTTTTTAGAGACACCACAGCGAGGACTAGCCTCAAACATGGGCCACACTTTTACCCCCTGCACCATAACCACGGCCCGTGTGTTGTTCTTTTAATATGTTTTTTTAAGGAAATGAATGATTGCTTTTTTTGGGATTTGTGTTAATAAATTTGTATTCCATTTAAACATTTGTATACTTTTATTTTATTGCATTTACAAAATTATAATTTACTGTTAAATGTGTAATAAAACCAATCTAAATACAATATTTAATTTAAAACATTTACCTAACTATTTAGGAAGACACAAAACTAAACCATTTCTTGACAAATACTAAGTCAATATGTTTTTAAAAAACAACTTAGTTTGACTTTTTTTAGATAACAACTATAACCTATAATGGCACCCTAATTGTAATACATTACCCAATTACATAATAATAATAATAATAATAAACTTTATTTGTATAGCACCTTCCTACAATGCCTTGCATTGACCAAGGTGCTTAACAGGATAAAAAGATGAATAAAGTGGGACAATAAATCAGTGAGAATAGAATAAAAAACAACAGTAATAAAAGAAGTCAATGGAAATAAAAAATGCTACTAAAATACCAAAAGTAATAAAAGTTACACACTGAAAGCTTTTTTGAACAAGTGGGTCTTCAGTCTGGTTTTGAACAGAGTCAGATCAGAGGTGGCACACAGCTCAAGGGGGAGGCTGTTCCAGGCTTTTGAGCTGGCAATAGAAAATGACCGGTCTCCTCATTGTTTGTACCTTGAGCGAGGCACCTCCAGCAGGTGTTGACTGGCAGATCGTAAAGCTCTGCCAGGCTGATGGGCTTTCAAAAGTTCTGAGATACATAATATCTTTCATAATTTATATTAACTTAAATATCTTAAAAAGAGACAAAAATAGCAATTTTCTTTCCACATTTTAACTCCAATCAGTTCACCTAAATATTTCATGAAAGACTTAAATTAAACAATTCAGACTAACTTAGAAACTTACTACGTGTAAAATATTGAATATAACAAATGTAAATTGAATATTTGAGTAAACAGATTTACCTAACTATTCAACAAGACACAAAACTAAATAGTTCCTTAACAAATAATAAGTCAAACATGTTCTTATAAATTAAAAACTTACACCATTTTTTAAAAATTAAAATAAAAACTATAATCTCTAATACCCTGATGCATACTCAATAATCCAGGTAGAAAATCTAAAAAAGCTAAGTCTGGTCCTCTGAACATTCAAAAAAAATAAAACAAAACATCTCTAATATTAACCTTATTATATACATACATACATTACCCAATTTCATAATTTGTTAGATTTTTTTTTTACATTGACTCAAAAATCTTTAAAAAAGACAAAAATATATATGTTATTTTATAATTATAACTCAAACAAATTCACCTAAATATTAAATTAAATCTTCAAATAAAATCTTTCAAACTAAATTAATACCTTAATACAATAAATGAATTAGCTGAAAAAAAGAAAAACACTAGGATCTAAGAATCAGGTAAACTCTTCAGTAATTAATAATTCATGATGTTTATAAAAACAAATTACTAAAACTGCAAAGGTACAGAACTGGAACATTAGCTAAAAGGATAAAAATGTATCAAAAATTAGATGTAGCAAAACGCTACATAAGACTTTTCTTTACTGGACTCTTCTCTTTTTCTAGCCTGGAAAACAAGGAAAAAGTGGTTACCGGTAATCCAGTCTACATACTGTTTTTGAATACATACATACAACAAAGAAAGGTTCAGCTACAGTTTGTTATAGTTCTAAAGAGCTGCTTGAAACCACTTAAACCAGCTAAACAAATTTATAAAAAAATGAAAATAATATAATAACAACAATGGATATATGATTTAGAAGTTATTCTACAAATACAAATATTATGTATTGTCATTCAAACCACACATGTTATATGTGGTGGAACAAATTTATGTACACAGGGTCCCAATTTTTGACTGTTTACAGCCTCCGCATTTGAACAAACTGCTCCTTGGGATTTTGCTCAATCGGGTTCAAACTTGGCTGGTTTGTTCATAAGGCATGGGGGACCAAACGTTATCAAAACAGTTTGTTTTCACGCATGATGAAGGGGCGGGGCCAGACGTCAAATTTGGACAACTCGCCATGAAAAACAAAACGGTTATAGCACCTACACGAAAACTGTCTAATACATCAAACCTTCAGTGATTGACCCACATCCGGTCCCCTGCAATACTGAATGGTCAAATCATGACATCACTTAAGCCACGCCCCCTGACAACAGGAAGTGTAAAGTTTTAAGTTGAATGGTCCCGATTGGACCCCTGTTACCTAATCAGCGTGAAAGTGTGTTGGCATCTCGCCATGAATTTCAAAACGCTACAACTTTCACAATGAAAAACAGAATTAAACAAAACTTGGCATGAGTGATCCATGTCAGATGCCCAACAATCCTCTGTGGTCATGTTGTGACGTCACCAAAGTCCCGCCCCCTCAGAACAGCAAGTCACTTTTTTTATTGGCAGGCTCCCTTTCTGATAGCCTTGAATTAATCAGGATGATCCTGTGTTAGAAGACATGTAACAAGTTGATCTGACTTGCTTTAAAGCACAAACAGTTTTTGCTGGAGGATGTGGGCGTGGCGGCTTGAGGATCTCAGAAGTGACACCGTCATCATACGTTTGGCTCTAAAATCAACAGATTTGATCCGAGGAGTACCAAAATCAGTATGATCGATCACTGCCCACCCCTTGAACAGGAGTCTATGTTAATTAGCCAATAGCCTCCATAGCGCCCCCTAGAATATTTAAAAACATCATCCGATTTGTTCCACATTTACTGTGTGTCATCTGTCAGCACTTCTAAACACATATATATTGTTGTTATTCGATAACTGCTTCTGGCAAAAGGTTGCGGGATGGACAGGAGAATGTTTGAGGTAGCGACGGAACGGACGAAGCTGGAGCTCCTGCAGTCGCCGCAACAAGGCCGGAGTGGCGCTAAGCTGCGAGGGCCTCAACGCCGCTTGCGGCTTTAATTATTATTTGTTTTACAAATACAGTCAACTAAAGTTACTAACACCTCAGGTCAAAAACATGACAAAGTATCAATATACTATAAGAAATAATATAAGAAATACACCAAACTGTTGAAAATTTTGTTCATTTTATTAAATTTTCATTCATTTCACCAGTTTGACAAAGCCGTTCTATAATTCAACCTTGAGAGACTCACAAAAGGAGAGAGAATAATACAATGAAAAGGTTTTATTGATTAGGGTTTCTTTGGCGCTCGGGCCCTGGCGGAGGGCATGCATGCCGGACTGCTGAGAGCTTGACTGTCTGGCATAGGGAGATAGATTATGGATATCTTCCCCCTGGGACCCGAACCCGGTGGCGGAGTCTGGATTGCAGACGTCCAACACATCCCACCGTTATGTGAACGACGGTCGGCCAACGGCCGTCGGTTCTGGACAACCCGGAGATAAATACCAGCGCAGAACTCCCATCCTGAGCAAGCACGAAGCGACAGTGGGAAGGAAAAACTCCCTCGTGAGGAAGAAACCTTCAGCAGAACCAGGCTCGGGACAAGCGGCCATCTGCCTTGACCGGCTGGGTTGCAGGGAACAGGAAGCAGGAACGGACACAGTCGCAGGACCAGGACGGAGGCTTGCAGGACACCCCAGGTGGCGTAGTCGGGACGAACAGGGGTGAATCGAGGAGCCAGAAACCCCGGGTGGAGACGGGGAGGTGGAGGGAGGCGACCACACTTGCAACGGGCAAACAGGAAGAGCTGAGGAAAGGGACGCCTTATATCCAGGTGGACGGTTGATGAGTGACTCGATGCAGCTGGGTGAGTCTTGCCATTTTGAATTTGCGTCTTCGACTTCATTTCAGTCAACTAGTCCTTCAGTGTTTGGTTCTGGGTGAGAGTCCGGCTTATCGTGGCCTTGTCCGACTGAACATCCTCCAACATGCGCCGGCGGTCCTCTGCTTCCTGGTTGGTTCTCCACCTGACCCTCCAATTCACTGAGATGTGTCTCTTGCTCTGCACACTGCTCGTTGTCTCGAAGCTAGGGGAAATATTACACAGGGTTGATCACCATTTAATTCTTAATTCATTAACTATTATTTAATCATGTAAATCACAGAGATCACAGGTGTCTTTCTCAAGAGAGGCCTGGGAATGAAGGCAGTATAACCATACATGTTTTTGAACTGTTGGTGGAAAACAGAGGGCTCAGAGAAAACCCATGCAAACATGAAAACGACCTTAGGGCTCGGTCTGGACTTAAACCCAGGGCCTTTTTTGTGCTGGCTCAACACTCACTGCAACATTTATTGGGAAAAAAGAATGTGTGCTTCTTTTGAAATATTAAGAACAAGCAATATGTAGATGGAAGATTTAATATTGCTCCCAAAATGTTTAAACAATGTATTGGTTACCTGTGATTGGTGCTGTGAAGTTATGTCATCTTTTTCCTGTTGCAAACTCCTGAGGGCTTTCTGTAGAGCCATCCCTCTCTTTGATGGTTCTGAGGATAGGTTCTGCAGCATCTTGGGCTTCTTTCTCCACAGATAATATTGCTACAAAAGAAAGGAAAATAAAAAGCTGTTACAATAAATATTATTTTCACCGAGATATATTTTTTATTTTTTTGTTTGCGTCTTCTTCCTCAAACGTTTGTTTCAGAAAAACAATTGTGTTGTTAATTTAAGCCATGTATAACAGTCTATGAGTGCTGAAGATAAAAAAACAGCCTACCTACTTTGCTATGAATTGGATAAAGTTGACAAATTAATTTATATTTTAATGAAGATTAATTTAAAATGCTTGTGTTAAATATTTTGTAATTGTTAAAAACTGCTTATGAGCAACAACAAAAAATATTATTGTCTGTACTTTGACCAATCTAGTAACAAGTAGGTGAAATTGGAGTAGCATTTAATCAGGCAGAGTAACACGACATGTTAACGGTAAAGCTACATAGAATGATCGAAAAAAGATGCCATGAAGTCTGGGTTCAGGCCCAGTACATCCTCTCTGATGGAGTGTACAAGTGTAAAAATAGTATAGGCTGTAAAAATAGTCATAGGCTAAATTACTGTAATAATGTAGTAATGTGAGAAATATCAGTCATCTTTACTGTAGTTAGTACAAGCTAAATCAGGTAAGCTGAAGTAGGTTGTTAATGTATAAACAACGATCTTTAACATTGCAAAGATTAGCTTAGCTTAGCTCATGTAGCTTTTAGTAAACATTGCTGATCATAAATGATTTCTTTCTCTAACTCATATGTGTTAACTCTGACCACTGCTATTTTTTGCAGATATCTAGCTCTTGCGCCTTGGTTAAGAGAATCAATATAGTGTACTGTACTTAGCTCTGGTAGCTCGTTAGCCATCTTCTGCAGTGCAAGAGGTGTAAACAAGCTCATGTTTTGTTTATCTGATGACCTCAGTTTCCTCAGAGCTGTTTGGTGTTTCTGACCCTCAGGAAAGTTTAGCCTTCAAGACAAATACAGATAAAAAATACATGTTAATGAAATTCACATTTTATTCTTAAACAAAGGAGGTAAAGTAGTCAAACTGTTACCTTTACTGGGAAGAGCTGATGCTGTTCCGAGGAGACAAAGTCCAACTGGAACCACCACTGCTGTAATGAGAGTCCAATGAGCAGTGTCAGTGTGAAAATGTGTTCTGATCACCAAGAGCTCATGTTTTGTTTGTCTGATGACCTCTACTTCCTCAGAGCTGTTTGGTGTTTCTGACCCTCAGGAAAGTTGAACCTTCAAGACAAATACAGATAAAACATACATGTTAATGAAATTCACATTTTACAGTATTCTTAAACAAAGCAGGTAAAGTAGCCAAATTGTTACTTTTACCGGGTAGAGCTGATGAGCAAAGTCCAACTGGAACTGGTGACTCCTGAGCACTGTCTTCCTGCTGCTGTTTGTCAGGCCCTGATGGACCACCACTGCTGTAATGAGAGTCCAATGAGCAGTGTCAGTGTGAAAATGTGTTCTGATCACCAAGAGCTCATGTTTTGTTTGTCTGATGACCTCTGCTTTCTCAGAGCTGTTTGGTGTTTCTGACCCTCAGGAAAGTTGAGCCTTCAAGACAAATACAGATAAAACATACATGTTAATCAAATTCACATTTTACAGTATTCTTAGACAAATGAGGTAAAGTAGTCAAACTGTTACCTTTACCGGGTAGAGCTGATGCTGCTCAGAGCCAAGTCCAACTGGAACTGGTGACTTCTGAGCACTGTCTTCCTGCTGCTGTTTGTCTGATGTGTCCATAGAGTGGACAGAAGGTGGTGTCCTCCAGAAAGTCAGGGACACGCAGGCATCTCATATGGAGTCACAGAACATGACATGCAGGAATGTAGGAGTTTGTTCTAAAGCAATAAATGAAATGTAAATGAGCATTAACTGTGAAGTATTAAATGTTGAATAAATTATATCCTGTGTACAAATACAGTGAGGAAAATAAGTATTTCAGTGAGGACTGAACTTGGAAAAAGGGTGTTCTCCTATTATGCTCCTGCTTCCTGGAATATCTTACAAAAAAGACTTAAAGCTCTCGGCCTTGACCTCTAAATGGTTTTAAGAATCTGTTGGAATCCTGGCAAAATCCAATGCAGATATGTTCTTGTTTTTGATTTTATACATCTATCTTATGTTTTGCTAGTTTTTGATACTTTGTTTAAAAAATATCTGTATTTCTCTCATGTTTTTCTATTTATTGTTTAAGGAAATTCTACCATTGCTGTTCATCATTCTTTAATTTGTAGCAGGTCGCTCTTGTAAATGAGTCCATGAGGCTCAGTGAGATTTACCTGACTAAATAAAGGTTGAATGAATGAAAAAAACAAGAACCTTAAGAAACACCTACTGTTAAGGTGTGATTTGTCAATTTACATAAGTATGTGTGTGTGTGTGTGTGTGTGTGCGTGCGTGCGTGTGTGTGTGTGTGTGTATGTGTGTGAGCAGTACAGAGAAAGAATGGACTAGAGCTTTTGAATTAAAAAACAAATATTTTCATACCTTCTGTTTGCTTTCTGGCTCCCTCAACCCTGGTAGGAGGTGCAGCTCTCTGAAAGATCCGGTGCTTGTGGGTCGTGTCAGCATGATGATTCTCTAACATCAGGCTAGGAGGTCATGTGAAGGTGGACCCGTGATGTCTCGTTTGGGATGGCAGGTTGTAGAACACCCAGTGGTGTGTGGTCTCTGTGTGGTCCAGCAGCTTTTATGGTTCAGATTGGATCAACAGATCATGAAGGTGTTGTTCAGGTCTTGTTGGTTGTGTTTATGCTGAGGAAGCTTGGAGAGATGTTAGGAGGTCATGTGAAGGTGGACCTGTGATGTCTCGTTTGGGATGGCAGGTTGTAGAACACCCAGTGGTGTGTGGTCTCTGTGTGGTCCAGCAGCTTTTATGGTTCAGATTGGATCAACAGATCATGAAGGTGCTGTTCAGGTCTTGTTGGTTGTGTTTATGCTGAGGAAGCTTGGAGAGATGTTAGGAGGTCATGTGAAGGTGGACCCGTGATGTCTCGTTTGGGATGGCAGGTTGTAGAACACCCAGTGGTGTGTGGTCTCTGTGTGGTCCAGCAGCTTTTATGGTTCAGATTGGATCAACAGATCATGAAGGTGTTGTTCAGGTCTTGTTGGTTGTGTTTATACTGAGGAAGCTTGGAGCGATGTTAGGAGGTCATGTGAAGGTGGATCTGTGATGTCTCGTTTGGGATAGCAGGTTGTAGAACACCAGTGGTGTGTGGTCTTTGTGTGGTCTAGCAGCTTTCATGGTTCAGATTGGATCAACAGATCATGAAGGTGTTGTTCAGGTCTTGTTGGTTGTGTTTATGCTGAGGAAGCTTGGAGAGATGTTAGGAGGTCATGTGAAGGTGGACCCGTGATGTCTCGTTTGGGATGGCAGGTTGTAGAACACCCAGTGGTGTGTGGTCTCTGTGTGGTCCAGCAGCTTTTATGGTTCAGATTGGATCAACAGATCATGAAGGTGTTGTTCAGGTCTTGTTGGTTGTGTTTATACTGAGGAAGCTTGGAGCGATGTTAGGAGGTCATGTGAAGGTGGATCTGTGATGTCTCGTTTGGGATAGCAGGTTGTAGAACACCAGTGGTGTGTGGTCTTTGTGTGGTCTAGCAGCTTTCATGGTTCAG